>JARWCS010351235.1:0-11060 GCA_034783895.1 Geukensia demissa
ATATCAAATATAAAATTATCAATGTGGACTAGAATTTCATGGTTAACTATTTTGATCCTATAACCAACCGGAATACTTTTTTAACGTTAAAGTATTCTGCAATACGATTTGCATCGGCTAATCTATTATACAACTTTCATTACTTTCGAAAATTTTTTTTTATAATTACCTTTAAGGAATTGCAATATTATAAAAAGTTTTCAACTTTAATGTAACTGTTTCCAGATTATCGTTGATTAAGTTTATGTGCTGTCTGTAAGGGGTTCATCAGAGAATGGGGAAATTGAGCTTATTCCATCTTTTGTTTACTTTTAACATGTGTTGAAGCGGGGGATTTCAAAAAAACCTTTCAGGACACCTCCAAAGTGACTTCAAGCATTAATCAGGTAGGTTTTCAGTTACGCTTTTATGTAATGAGTAGTTTGCCATGTATTTAAAAGAAAAATTATGCAGGAGAATGGAATAATCGCAATTTTCCCATTCTCTCATGAACTCCTTACAGACAGTAGGTAACAGATTTTCATAACATTGACCATGATTGTAGGGTACTCTAATAGGAAGGAGGAAAGATGTTTACATTAACATTTTAAAAATCTGTACATCTGCAAACAAATAAACTTTTGACTTATTACATATGATTCTAGGTCGATCATGCATAACACTCTTTTATGGTCCTAAACAGCTGACTTTCCTCTCCACTTGATTAATATAACCTCTCAAATTAAGCCACACGTTAGTCTTGATAGTTCTTATTTCAGATTCATATCCATTTTATTTATTTTCTTTAAATTTATAAACACGACATTTAATCTTGTGATATGTTATTTACAAGTACGTTACGATGTATTTATATACTAATTATAATATTTTTTCTAAGAAGTAAAGAACTTAAATCCAAACAATAAACCAGTACCGATGATTTCTACGCAGTCTCAATCAACCATACGAATACAAAGACAGTTTTTTTATACCAAAAAATAACGGATGCATTTCTGTACAATTTTCAAATTTTCTCAAATTTGATTTCCCATAAATGGCTATTTATACTCAAAATTTATGTCTTAAAAAACATATTTTTGTTTTTGACCATTTCACAGCAGAATAGATTTTAAACAGTTTAATTAAAGCTTCAACAGCTAACGCTAGATGCCGACAAACAAGTTCCTGCAAAACAGCTCCGTCTGCATTAATATAGAGATGGTACCCTATCCTTTCATTTTGTTAAATTCTAACGAATTTTTGGAATTACATGATTTACTTCGGTGTAAATCACTGGCAATTATTTTAAAACAATATTGTGTCTTAATTATGAGCGACAGTATATGAACGTGATTTCTATTTGTCCTTGTTTCTACAACTTGCTACATTTTCTTAACACCAGAAATGTTATCAATGCTAATGATTTTTACGGTTTTAGACAACGTTAAAAAAACTAACAATTCCATAAAAGAATATTTTATTCGCCATATTAATTTTGCGACATTTGTTGTTTAATCCATGTTACAAACTTGTATACGTTAGCATATACCCCTGGCAGTTGTGGTTCTGAAAAAATAGAGCGTAAGAATTAAGTATTAAACATGAACATATATCGTATAGTTTCTCACATAATTACCTCTTTTACCCCACTAAAGCAATGAATCGTGTATATATGCACACGGAATTTAAATTATATTTACATAATTCATATTCGAAATGGGTAGTTTACACTGGACCCATGCATTACTGGATTGGATTGATATCAATCAATCTGTTATTTCTTAATAATTAGCATTATTAGTCATTTTATCTATCATTTCTGTCGAAAAAAAGATGTAAAACTTTTTTTTGCAAATAGAGCCCTTTAACGTAACTGCGTTCCTGTTATTGGCACTCGTATTTGCAACTTCCGGGTGGATAATCCTGACGACACAATGCTGGTGACGTCACATTTAATTGTTTTTTGACGTCAATTTTGTGGGAAAGTTGATCATTTTCCACCCAACGTATACAACTGGGCATGTCTGAATAAATTATCAAAGGGGTCTATTTTGAAATACCAAGCAAATTTTGCGCTATTCGCTGTGTGCTTACATGAGTTTTTTGCAGCTCAACGTTATCTTCTTGTTAACAAAGCGTGAAAAAATAATCTTCCCTTTTACCAATTTTAACTTTTAGCCAAGTAATTATACACTATCACCAAACATATAAAAACTTACGCGCACAGTCAATGCCCCATGAGACAGTTCCTTGTAAATACCAGACTTTATCAATCTCACACATCAAAGGACCACCACTGTCGCCCTAAGTGGAAAGTATCAATGTTTTATAGGTATAGCAAAATGTATGTACTCAACAGAGTACATCTTACATAAATAACTGTTGTACAGTCAACATGTGTACGGTCTGGCGATGCGTATTTTCTCCGATAAATAATAGTAGAAGTTGGTTTTTCAAGCAAGATTGTTGCAAAATAGTCAATAACATTTTCAGAAAGTCTTAAGGCAACGGCCATTTTTATTTAGATGGAATAAAAGACTTATCTCTCGACCAAACAATTTTTACTCCAGCTTTGTGGACAAAACAATTCTGATAAAGTTTATACAAGAATATCTTGTTAGAAAAATCAATTTTTATATGAAATCAGGTGCTTTTAAAGTGCTAACAATATCTGTCTTCTAGTATTTCTCTGCTGTAACGCTTCTGCATAAGTTGTCGCAAAAATAAGAAAAAAAGAGCAAAAATCATCAGGAAGATGTTTACGAAATCCTTAATCTCTACTCAGGCTTAAGTTATTAAAAATCTCTTAAAATTTTCAAGTTGAGAGGTCTATTAAACGGATATTCACTGATGTCATTGAGATAAAAAAAATTAATGATGGCGACCATAATATAAATATAAGCTTTAGTTTTCCGTGTTTTGTTTTGTTTACTGATTTTTGGCTTTCGGTTCGTTTTGTTGTCCATTGTCCCGATTGTCTTCTGAATTAACGATTTCCATCTACCACTTGGAATCAACTAATTTCATTGTACCAATATCTTCTTGTTTTTGGCAGCAGGTTGTGATTATGTTGCTTCATACGAGAACAAAACTCAATTTCACACTTTTATATTTGAAATTATAGCTACTGATATAATATTATAGATTTGAGGTATATACTCGAATAAAGGATATACATGTATACTCAAATATATCAAATATTCGGATTACAACAACTTCAATATATTTATTAGAATTTTGTTATTTATAAGATGTCAAAGTTTATAAAGGGTTTATGTTAAACGAGTTTATTTTCAAACCCATCCTCAATTTTAGATTGATAGAATAGAATTTCATATTCATTTTTATTTTATTAGAATTTTGTTATTTATAAGATGTCAAATTTCATAAAGGGCTTATGTTTAACCGAGTTTTTTTTAACCCATACTCAATTTCAGACTGATAGAATAGAATTTCATTCCACCCAAAGTTAGTTACAATTGGTTAACAGACAGAAAATAAAATAACATTTTGGGTAAAGAGCAACTATATAGAGTCAGTTCCATAAAGATGTCTCATTTGTAAAGCAAATTCTGTAAAATGAATTTGAATTTGCTTATTGATCTTTTAAATAAGTTGGATTCAACTGCTGTAGTAATCTTTGTTTGCAACAGTAATACTAGATTGTTTTAACGATAACTACCAAAACACTTTCACTCATGTTGAATCTAGTGGACCGAGAATGTGTAGACTCTAGAAAATGTGTCATAAGCTTCTGCATAAAACTTAGTTGGTTATATCCGCCAACCCGGTTTGTTGAAGATATGAAAATAAAAATATATGGGGTAAAGAGAGACCACACACCAACCACGACAAAAACAGAGGGAATATACAAATATAGAGGTCTCCAAAGGTCTTCCAGAAGGGTGGAATACCACTTCTTGTGAAAAGCCTTGTTGAAGGCCTTGTGGACACCTCTAGATTTGTAAATTTCTGTTTTTCTCGTGGTTGGAGTGCAGTTTATCTGACATTTATCCCATATCTTTTCATTTTCATAAATATCCCGAAATACATTCTGCATTCCACAATTTTAAAATAAAGATAAATGAAACCATCCTATAACATACTGTTTTCGTTGTCAAATTATTTAATGTTAAAGAAATAAAGGATTTCACGTAATACCCTATATTAAATTCAGCTGTGCCAGTCTTCATAGCTGGCAGTTCAAATGCACAATATTTCTTCTAACAAGCCTAAAGGTTTCATATTCGAGTTATCTGCCTGATATTGGTGTGTTTTTGTCTTATATCTCCTGTATTTGCCTTCTTTGATTTGTGCATTCTGTTTGCATCCTTGTATCTTCGACCTTTTGGTGATAAACGATTTTCGTATAGGGTCCATGTGGTATTAATTGTGGCTATTCTAGCCCTCTATGTTGGCAAGTATTTGTGTCAGAAAAATTTCAACAGCGGGAATCCACAGAATATTCCACAAAACATTTTTTTTTCAAAATGGCGAAAAAATTTTTATGATGTGTTTTTTAAATGTAGCAAGTTTTGTTTTTAAACCATGTTTCGCGCTATGGCTTTCATCTTTTTTGAAGGGCGGTGATGTTCGAAACTTTTTTTAAAAAGAAAACCGTACAAGATACACTGAAGTTTTCTTGCAATAAAAAGTGTAAAAGTGTCAGAGAATGTAATAAGTTTCTCGTAAACCTACGTCTGAAAGTCTCGATGGTGTAACGGAAAGCGTGGTGCTCACCTCGAGTGAAGAATGTCGTGGATTCGATCTCCAGTTGGGTTAAACCAAAGAATTAAATGTGGTTTTTACTGCTTGGTGTAAACATAGTTTAATGTACAAGTTACATAGGTCAAATAACATTACACTGAAAGCAATACCAATTAGGATACAGAAACAAGCTTCTTCATCTGTGAAACTGGCCGACATGTGGATAAGAATGTTGAACAAAATTTCAAAGAAAGATGATCTTTCTAAACAATTCAACAAATGTAAACTTTCAATGAATTAAAAGAGTTTTACCAAATGTCAAACAATGGCTAATACTAATTTTTAAACTAATTTAAAAGGTGACAACTATCGTTGACACAGAGCATATGTAACAAAAAAAAATGAAATGGTACACCCAAGCTCCGTTTGTCCAAAATATGACCTGAGTGGCCCAAAAATTTCATGAAAGGTTTCACTTAAATGCCCGATTGTGTCCTTGTTTTTCTTTGGCTGTATTTGTCATCTTTAATGGGGGCCTTGGGTACCTGCCAACAAGTTTTCGTACAAGCTGGTTTTTTGTCTCAGAGAAGAGGTTTGACAAATGATGATAGGCGAGCACTCTGCCCAAGGACCATTTCGACTAACCCGAGTTTAGGAGAGTACAGACAGACCTTGAATAATGTCAATTACCAAATTAAACGATTGAGCGAATTACCTGGCAAGCATCATTTCCGCCTTCTTGGAAACCCGCACAAAACATATATGGAGTAATCTCTCCTTGTAGATCAGCACTTCCGTTACATTTTTTGGTTGGTACAATTGGCATAAGCGTATTCTTTAACACATCAGGATGCCCAGTACCTTTTTGAATGCAAAAAATAAGCAAACAGTTGTACTTAGTACCTTTCAGAAGAAATAAATTTGTTCTTGAGAATTCACATGAATTCTTCAATACCGGTTTCATATATAAGATATATACTTTAATATTTTATTTTAACTTAAAAGCAATTTAAGTGATGCATAATTTTCTGTTTACTACGTTTTCGCCAGAATTTGGTGGGGTAGGAATTCTTCATAGTTGTATGTTTGTAGAGTTATATGTACAGAATGTGTCATGTTCCTTCTTTTTCATGTTTTCGATATTGCCGTGCTCATCGACTTCCCTCTTTTGTCTGGCTCTACGGTTATTTTTTGCTTACTCTTTTATTTAGAAAATTAAGAAAAAATGACAGATCTTATCAATTTATGCAAATATTTCTAGTGTATATTATCTTCTTATCCTATTTTACCTGTAAATTTCGTTATTTATAAAAACGTACCTTGTACATCACCCCATCCCACCACTATGCAAGTATCCCCTTCCATTGGTTCCCTTGTTGGTAAACATACTGGTGATACATATGTATTGAGTACCATTGGTTTCTCAAACTTTATTATTGCCACATCTTTATCTAGAATGTTGTCATTTGTATTTGGAAACTTAATGATTTTACTTAATTTACGAATCTGGTTGTTAACTTCATTTCCAGTCTTCATGTGACGTCCTGCGATGGCCTGCCATCTCACTGGATTATCTGTTCTGAAGTAAGCAAATATTGTGCATGTTAGGGAATATTAAGTTATTTAGTTTCTATTTGGCTGATGAAATGTACATTTCTTACAGAAGAGATTTAAAAGTCAACACTTATCCGTATCGAAAGTACAAATTGAGTGCCGCTCGTCCCGGGACGTTCACTAAAACAATTGCCTTTTTAACTTCTATTTTTTTGTTTCAATTATTACATATGACTACTACGAATTCATTAACTAATTGAAAATATCGGACATTGTTTTGAGTATAAAACTATAACTGGAGCGATTCGTTTGCTGTGTTGGGATCTTGGACTTCCTGTGTTTTGGTTCTGTTTCTATTGATGAGAGGTAACTACTTCAACACAACTGACAATATTTTTTCAACATTGATAAACTTGTATTTGAAGTTTAACAAACCATTATATTTTTGGCAACAATGTAAATGAACCGTCAAATCATTTAATTTGTTTTAGAAATTTTATTAACCATTGAACATGGAAGGTGTTTGTTTTTTTTTTCTTTAAATTTATCACTTGCTGTTTATTAAGGTAAAAGTCGATTTGACGTTTTCACTGATTACTAGTATATGCAAATTTTAAAGAGAACTAATCATTGTATTAAAAAAAAGAGTTTTTTTTTCGGTGCTTCGTTTTTGATACAAATATCAAAATTAAATAGCGTTCTTTAATTGGCGCTAATAATGTTTTTTTTATCAAGCAAGAGAATAAATAAAACTTATGAGTTAGGGAAAGGCAATCTGTCTTTTTAATTTGTTTGTTTTTTACAAATTTCAAGGCGATAAAGGAGGTCACGCAGAAAGATTGATTTATTGATTGTTGCTTGACGTCCAGCGGCAAATATGTCATGCATAGTCCGGGTGAGAACAAGTTATCAAACAGTGAATCATAAATGGATGGATGAGGATCAGGCCGGAGAATTTTCTAGCAACATGATGCCAAATTGAGAATGTTTGGGTAAGGACGGGAAATTTAGCCTAAGAAACTGGCCACCAACGGACCACTCATTACGATCTGTTGTAAATCTTTAACGTGAGAGCTTGGCAATCTCCCAACACGGTTCCCATCTGAGACGGTTGATAATTTATACATCCCGCCCAACCAACGGCCGCCCTTTTAGGTGGGTTTGCGACAAAAATTATACTTCCATCGATATATAACATGAATATTTCTTTCGATATTTTGACCTAAATAGTCGAAAATTTTGTTTGATGTACATAAGTTTATGAGTTTGTGTGATTCCGAAATACAGTTTTGAAAGAAGAAATCGTTTTCAAAGTCTTACCTGACAAATTTGTATTCCTAAGTAATCGACATATGACTGACTGTCTGTAACAATTTAAGGCGATAAACTGTCACCTTTGTTAAAAGATTATTCACATGTCCTCAAAAATGTAAATAATTCAAGCCTCGTTGCTATTGATTATTCGGATTTGCCTGTTTTGATGTATTGTGAACTCTATCTATCTTTAGAATTCAATATCTAAAATAACAGACAGTGAAGATAAAAGTATATAAAACTGTTGCTGAATTTGAACCTATCAACCGTTTTCGAGTTAACAAGTAAAACCAAACGATAACGAACGCATATAGAAATAAGTAAACTATTTTTGTTTTTTTCACCCGAGGTTTCTTCAATTTTAATAACATAATCTTACGAGAAAAAGCAGTGTGAAGCCGTCAGTGCAAACGATTCGGAAAGTAAGGCTGCTCCACATTCATGGGTAAAGTTATTTTCTCCTTTCCTATCTACAAGAAGCTGAACTGCCCACGGCCACGAATGTGCCGGTCTGACGTCACATCCCCCAACTATCCTCAGCTTGGTTAATTTAGGACAGTCTGGTCTCTCGATTTTGGGTTTAATTTGTTGGACACCACATTTTGGTGTAGTACCTGTCATCATATATTTACAGTTAAAATAGTAATGGACAAAATGAGGAATTATCAATTCGCAAGTAAAGAAATATGGAGAATTTCAGTCATTCCTTTAACGCGTAATATGACATGTTAATAGTTTAAATTTTATAATTTTGTACATGCAAACTACCTTTATAAGCTTTTTAAATGTGATAAAATATAAAAAGAGAAAAAAGCCGAATGGTCAAATGCTGAAGTCCTCTTGAACAGTCCTTTAGTCAGTTAAGCGCACGGGTTTGGTTTGATCTTGTTGGTTGGATAAATCACAAGCTCATTTCTGTTTGACGTAGTTGCGGCAAACTAGTTTCAACTAGATTCTCGTGTAACCGCCATTTTCAACCCTGAGGGGCTCGTGATGGTAAAAAAAAAATTCGAGGATACCAAAGGGGCAGACAGGAATCGTAAGACCAGAAGACAGACAAGACTTGCCAATAGAAAAAGACAAAAAGAAAAAAAAAACAAATTACACACAACACTACACTGAAAACTAAGTATAATTCAAATTTATGTAAAACAAACCTTTAAACATATTTCTGTATTCACTGAATTATGTTTATTTATTTATTCAATACCCAGCATTACCCTTAATAAACCATGGTAAAGATATAAAATTAGATAAATCAGATAAGGGAAAGCGTGAGAAAAACAAAGGTCAAACAAATCGATAAACACAGCAAACTCGAGAATAAGACAAAGTAAAAAAACGAATATAGCACCGAATTTCACTAACCACCGGTTTTGACTACGAGTTACACCAGTGGGGCAGGAGTTGATTCCTGGGAATTCTGTAGTCAAGCAATAGTTTTCTATGTATTGTTTTATTTTGGGACTGTTTTTTATCCGTGTCTGTTCTTTTTATCCCCTGACTGAATATATACGCCATTTGCTGGACAGTGTTGCTGCAATTACATGGACATACAATAAACCGATTCGAGTTACATTGATCAACATTAAACTCACGTGCGTTTCATAGATTGTTTTGTATTTTAGTGGATGTGTAGTTTACAATTAATTTGATCTTACTTTTCTGTATTCGAAAGCGCAAAAATATCTTTCTCAATTTAACAACAATAAATACCACTTGATTTGACTTTTAGATTCGTGTTCATGGTTTGTGGTTTGAAAAATATAAAAAAATAAATAAATTACGTATAGAAAAATGAAATGCTGTATGATGAAACAGGCAATTTGAAGTATTGCGAAATATTGCACGTTTTATGATGGAGTAAATTGATAAAATGCACTCAAAAGTACAATGTATATACAATATATATATATCTTATGACGAAGTAGAAAATGTATCAATTAATATACCATATCATTAATTGTTTTAATTTCAATTTTTGACGAAATCGTTTTGCAGAAGACTTATCAAATAAAAAGAAAATTCGTTTATACCTAGCTTATCATTTGAATTTATTTAAAAAAAAAGAGTGCGGTAATTGAAAAGTAATATAATAAATGGAAATTTTAAATGTGCTGCACGTCTGCCATTGTTCAAAGCCTCATCATTGGCATCCAGAAAAGAGCAGAAGTGAATTCAATAAAAAAAAATTATTTATATCATGGGTTTTCGATTTTGTGCAAGTTGAGGTGCTGTCTCTTGCACACTAAACTGTGAGCTGGTCAGACCTTATAAATACATGTTTTTACATGTTTGTTTCTGATTATTATCTTCATATATATATATATTCTAAATAAAAATTAATTCATGAAAACATGATTTAGAATATAAAACTATGATATGAAGAATTTGATACTTATGCAAACACGACATTAGCGAGTGTTCGTGTCATATCAAATCTGGAAAAGGCAAGTTGCAATACAGTAGTCGTAGCTAACCCTTTGAATTTATTTTGAAAAACAGTACGAATTGAAAAAGAATATGATAAATGAATTTTTTGTTCTACACGCCTGTCTTATTTCATGGCCTCATCATTGGCGTCAAGAAAAAAGCTGTAGTCAACTCATTTGTTGATGTAAATTGTATATATATCATGTCTTCTAGATTTTGTGAAGTTGAGATGATGTCTTTTTCACTTCCAAAATGTGTGCTTGTCAGACAATCTAGATCATATGTTTTTACATGTTTGTTTCTGAATATTTTTTCATTGTTCTCGGTTCAGTTTGATTATGGTGCAATTGGTTGTGATGTTCAGTATTTTTTGAGACTCTTGTTAACATCATTTTTTTTCTTTTTAGGTCATAAATGATAGTTTTGAAATAATTTTACATTTTGCGCATTAAATGATTTTTTTCAAGCGTCATCACCTTTTGTTTGGGTTTTTCCAACAGTAAATTGGGGAAATAATGTTACCAGTATCACAGAAAGTAAAATCTGTTTTTATCATATGTAACTGGGGTATATCCTTTTCTTTTTTTTTACATTTTTACTCCCAATTATTTTTGTTACTTTTATCACTGCAGTCACAGATCTGATCACATAATTTGAACGTACAATGAGCTTTCAAGCTAGTTCATGGTTTTTAAAACACAATTTCAAATATCTGACCTGAAGTAAAATTCTCTTTTTCGATCATCATATCCTTATTTGAAGCTTTGTAGAAAATTATTTTTTATTCTGAATTGAATCCTTAAACGAAGTTAAAAAACTTAAAAAACAACAACTGGTGAACTCAGAGGGTGACATATCATGGTCTTATAAAAATAGGAGATGTGGCGTGATTGTCCATGAGACAGCCACACACTAAATGACAGTATAATTCAAACTTATACAGGTCCCATTATGGCCTTCAACAATGAACCAGAGTCCATACCATAACGGAAGCTCTAAAAGGCCCCGAAATACAAAATGTGAAACTATACATAAAACACGACAATCGACCTAATCTAATGCAAAAATGGTGA
>JARWCS010351245.1:0-11060 GCA_034783895.1 Geukensia demissa
CGTTCAAAATGCTATAATAAATTGTGTACAAAGTTTGGCCTCCAAAAGTTGATATAAAAATGGATTTTGACCCAAAATTACTGAAAGGTTTCGTGCAGTATAATGTCAAAATATGTGTAGAATTGCGGAGAAATTATTCCTCCTTAAGTGTCATAAATTTTTAGGACAACCATCAATCTATTCAGTTGTAATAGTTGCAAAAGTCCAATGTGGTATATGAAACATCGAATTCCCTCACAAAATATCGTTACGGACTATAAATTTACCATAACAAAAGAGATCTCTAACTCTTGGAACAACTCGTTTTTTTATATTTTGTCCGGTCTCCTTAGTATTTACTAATTTTTTATCTACGTTTTATTATACAACCTCAAATAAAATGAATTTGATAAATACTTGTAATAAATGATGATCAATACAATGACAGAGGATATAATATATACGTCTTAGCAATAGTTTGAATATAATTTAAATTAATATTTAAATTTTTTCTTCTTGATCTTTCTTTAAAAGCACTTCATTTCATATAGTTGGGTTTATCATCAGTAATGTAACATACAGAACACAATCTTTTGTCTCTTTGATAGAATCATTAAAGCCATTATTTTTAAGATTGAACCATGTAATCAACTCAAATAAACCTATTTTCACGTCTTGGTAAAAAGAAATCTTTCAGGTTTATTTCTAAGTTCCTAGCCTAACCCTAAAAAAAGAAATATATTGTCTCCTAAAGAGCATTTCTATTGTTTAATTTATACAACATATATTCCTTAACCTTTGATTACTTACTTTTTTCTTTTCTAACAGCTTCGTATAATTTTCTATTCCAAAACCAGTCCCAAAGTTTTAAACAACAGACAAAAGTGATCAACAATTTTGTTTAAATTGTGTTATTCATGAATTTGCATGTTTCAGTATTTAAGAGATTTGTCGGTATGCAAACCATTTCAAGGCAGTCCGAGAGATGTAGAAATTTGAACAAAATATTCGCCCAGTTGGTCTTCCTCTATATTCTCTAATACTAAAATTGACATTCTTTTAGTAAAACCTTCAAATTAATAACAATTTTTTGTCATTGTATTTGTGAGAAACTACAAAATGATGAAAATGATAGGGAAAATAAATTTTATGTTTGGAGTTCATCACATTAAATTTGCCTAATCCAGCTCTGTGGGGGTAAAAACGATGCCTATTTTGTAGTACTTGTAAATATCTTGTACTATGACAAAACGATAGGTTATTGCTGACGTACTTTATACACTTAATATTCTGAATGGGATTAAACACGGTTCCCGGTTTGTAAGAAATATTGTTCCGACACCCACAGAAAACAACGTATTGTGCAAATGCCGAAATTGAAAAGTATTGACAGCATGTATTACATGTATGTCACAAACATTGATTTAAATCAGTTTTTGGATAAATTATTAAGCAGAAAATCAATGTTTATTTCAAAGAACACAATTTGTTTTAAAAAGTTATGAAGAACAAAAATAGAATAGATAGGTTTATTTTGAAAATGATAATTTCTAACGGGTTGTGTTTAAATTTAAGAGCTCTATTAACAACATTTCCAAAAAAAATTGGGAGTAACATCCGTTTTTTAATCAATGTTTTGCAGTTTAAACAAAGCACCTCTAACACGAAAAAGTTGGGAATATATCTCCCGAAATGTAGGCTATTACATTCCAGGAAGGGAAAATTTTGAAAAGGGAATTAGAATTCGTGACTCTTATCGTATATTTAAGCTTTCATTTTACCTTGTTAAAACAGAAACATTTAGTTCCAGAAAAGCACAGTTGCTGTTGTCCAATAAGCATCTCTTAAAGTCGCTTGTCTGTCACCTTGTCATAAGAATTTCAGAAATTGGGATACTTCATAAATCTCTTATTAAATTTTAAAACACAAATGCATACAATGTTTCACACGTAACACATATTGAGTCAGCATTTGCACTCGTCAGTTTTGGAAAAAAATCTTACTGATTTCCTATTTGAAGTTTATAATTGTCATATAATCAGTAAATTCTTTTCCAGATTGATAAATGTACATTTACCTTGATCTTTTGTCTTTAAACTTTCACAGCCCTAATGCTGCACCACAACTGTAGAACAAACTATGGATTTCTCTTGTAGTATGATAATACCTTCTCATAAACCTTTTGTTAATTTTTAATACTTTAATAGAATATTATGTATGCATGAGTTTTAATCAGCTTATTTAAAATATATGTAAAAAGATGACATGAAACAGATTTCCAATATTACATAATTTGATTATTTTGCATTCTCAAGGACAAAGACTGGTTAAGACCGAGCGAAACCTATCTTAGGATCAATAATTTATTAAAACTTTCTATACTAGTTAGAACTGGGTAAAACTTTCTACGTGAGAATTTTGAAATTGGCAAATTTTCATTTCGCCTTTTTTAAGTTCTATTTCATAACTGATGTTTACCTTTAACAACGTATTATTCAAATTGCTTTGAAATTACAGTATTAGTCATATTTGCACTTGCACAATACATTGTTTTCTTTTGTTATTAATGATAGTTTACACTCTATTCAGCCGGACGTCTTTTGATTAATATCGTAGCTTAAGAGAACCAGGTTTGTTATCCACTGTGGTAGGATTTTGAACTAGCTGTCAGAAACAGCGAGTAATGTTCCGAGGTCGGTACATCTTGTTGTGTCTTATTTTATTTGTTGTTTTCTCCGTTATATGTATCGACTTCAAAAGTTCAATGTCATACAATAGGATTTTGCTGTCTGCTTTATGTCATTTGTCCCACCTGTTTCGGGTAGGGGGGTTACTACTCACAAACATGTTCAAGACCTCTACATATTTTATGAGCATGTCCCAAGCCAGGAACTTAAAATTAAGTGGAGGTGGTTGTTTTTATATTTAAGTGTTACATTTTTACATTGTTCACTTGGTTGATAGTTGTTACAATTGAATCTCATCACATTTTTTTTAGGCATTTTACAGCTTGTCAAAGGGTGTGGACAGATGGCTGTTTCATAGCCAATTAGACCACTCCTACCTTTTCTATACTTGTGTGTCTTTTCTATATGGCTTTATACAGTTAAATCTTAAGAAAGAATAATAGACTAAAAATCCGTTCCTCTAATGGTTGTGACTAATATCGATTTTGACTATACACCGGCCTTGTCCACTGAGTAACACGACGGGTGCCATTAGTGGAGCAGAAGTTTCTTACCCTTCCGGAGTACCTGAATCCACCCTGGTTTTTGTACGGTTCATGTTACTCCAGCTTTAGTTTTCAGTGTTGTGTTGTGTGTTATGTTTGTTGGCCATGGTCATTTCCGTCTTCTGACCGAACGATTTCTGTCTGACCATTTAGTATCTTCGAACTTTCGTAATGTTCCAATATCTGGAAAAATGTCTACTGATTAACGACGATGAGGTGTAGTGTATCGTTGCAAGTATTTTACTTTTTATATGTCTTCCTAACCAGTTATGACGTTGCCATTCATTCATATGTTGAAATTTAAAAATCCAAATTACTAAATGTTGGCCTGAACGTATAGGTGTAAAGTTTTCGGTAAAGTACATGCCGTTGCAAGGCCTGAAAAATTCTTATTTTTACAGTAATGCACAAGTGGTATGGTGTCCGTTTACCTTTTTTCGCAAAATCAGCTGATATAAAATATTGTTTATTTCACCACATGTTTACTTTTTTGTTTATATTCCCACATGAGGACTAATTACTCATTGTTCAGGGAGTTATTCATACACACCACCAACAAAATTCAAATAAATGGTAACATATGAAAGCTAAGCTTTCTTTTCAGTATTTAACTGTTCTTATAATGGTTGCAATAATCTTCATCAACTTCTAACACATTGATTCTTTTAAATTTGACATTTTTAATGCACTCCTGTGTTGCATGGTCAGTTGACCCGTAAGTGGTGAGTGAGATCTGACCTTAATATTAGATATGGTATCTCCAATTTGAAAGAGTTACCTCCCATATCAGCAGACGAGTCCCCGAAAGAATTATCCTTCATACGAGTACAAAAACAAGTCAACTAGGGGCGTACAATTTGTGCCCTTTGGAATGAGAACGGTCTTTTGAAAAACCAGTCCGCTAAATTCTACAAAAATAAGTTCAATCAGAAAATCCAGCATTTTAAAATATTTATATCTTGAATTTCTATTTTGTTTCACAATACAATGATGTATCAATTTTTTAAAGAGCACAACGTATTGTCCTGATAAGTTTTAGTTAAGATAGCTTGTCTGCTTATCTAAAGATTATTATTAAATTCTGGATTTTCTGGTTGACAACATTTTTGTAGAAAATTGTGCGTCTCTACTGGTCGACTGGTTTTGTACTCGTATGAAGCAGAATAATACCCGTGATTCCTGCAAAATAATAAAAAATAAGCCAGCCAAATTTTACTTTTCGCTTAATTAATTATGCTTTGTCAATTGAATTAGCCTTGTGGTCAAATATATCGATTGATTGAATGTTGCTTAACGTCTAGTGGAACATGGGACTAACATATAAGAAGGAGTTGTGGAATGATTGTCCATGAAACAGCCATACAACATGTATTAATTATATACATCTACAGGCTGCCCTAAGGCCATCAATAATGGACACGTGTCCACACCTTACGGAAAGCTGGTAAAGGCTCAAAGAAACAAATGTGATATTATTCAAACACAACAACTATCGGCCAAATAAGTAAATGATGCAAATCAAGTAACAATTGCACATAAAATCCGCATCACCTGGATTACAGGTCTCTGTCACAAAGTATGTGACTGTGTTTAAAATGTTTGTGAGTTCTCAAACCTCCCCGATCCTGGGAAAGTGGTGTGACAAAACGACATTTTAACAAAAGTTCAAAAGCAATTGTATAAGATTGAACTTTTGAAGTCGATAAATATTACGCAGACAATAACAAATAAACAAGACAACCAGATGTACTGACCTCGGAACATTACTCGCTGTTTCTGACAGCTAGTTCAAAATCCAGTCACAGTTGATAACAAATTTCTTAAGCTAAAACATCAATCAAAACACGTAAACTTGTTTCTAGGATTTACGACAAATGGAATGATTTCAACTTTCTTATTGTAAACTTCCCATATATATGAGGCAATAGTCCCGTTTTCCCTAGCTATGGGGTTTTTGTTTCGAAGTTGAGTCTGTTTCAAGTGTCAGAATTTTCTAAGAAAGCATTGCAGTTTTTATTTATATAACTACAGCAATGATAGGTTGCAATCGTCCCTCCTTGAATTTTATGGTCGCCATCATGAATTTGTCGATCCGTATGTTGTCAGCGTATCTTTACTAATAGTGGATCTATTAGCGGTAAAAAGAATTCGAAGATACCAAAGGGACAGACAGAACTCGTTAAATCAGAAGACAGACAAGACCATAGGCAACAAAAAAGAAACGAAAGACAAACATACTACACACAACTAAATCTAGAGTAACACGAACCCTACAAAAATTCAGGGTGAGTTCAGGTGCTCCAGAAGGGTAAGCAACTCCTGCTCCACTAGTTGCATCCGTCGTGTTACTCAACACACAATACGGATTTGTTGTCACGAAAGTGGGAAGCTATCCATAGTCTTATGAGCAGCAACCATCTATCAATAAAATTCTGATATGAAGCACACGCCCTAGAGCAGCGTATTACCTGAGAAATGTACACTCCATATGCAGGTGCGGCATGCTAGAAATTAACGGAAAGTTTAGAACGGGAAAATCAAAGTCATCTCTCTTGTCGTAAAGTTTTGTTTTTAAGCCGCCCTTACTGTCAAATTATTCGTGTAAGTCAAGGTTGAAGCAGGCCTTTCTGTCTATGTATTATCCTTGATTTCAGGTTAAATTGGATAGATGCGGTCAACATAGTCAGAAAATTGAGAATTATTCTGTAAAAGAACATCTATATAGCAGAAAATGAAACCGAAAGATTGAGCCAACATTTTCTCTTTTCTCTGCAAAAGGCCCTGTATGAAGCCAGCTTCATACGAATAAAAGGAATAAATCAGCGAGAAGGAAAGCACATTTGGCCCCCATTGGAATGCCGACAGTCTGTTGAAACACACGTCCTCCACACATTACAACAATGTTGTAATTCAACAGTAAGTTGACTTCTCCTCCGATTGACAATAACCCGGGTAAGAGTTAAAAGATTCAACGACGGGTGTCGCACAGGGGACAGGGGGCTACTATTTCGAAGCACCTTGTTTACATTGAAGTTCGTTGAGTCCTTACCCAAATAAAAACGATTTACAACTATCCTGAATTAGACATCATGATTTGACACTGATTGACACCCTGGCGACTTCACGACATGTGCGCGCACAAGAACAGGGAATGCCTACCCTTCCGAAGCAATTAGTCCTATCCCTGTTTGGTAAGGATTTAACCTGGGGTCCAGGTCTTTGTTCATTTTATTTTCCTTTTCCAATTTTGTTTGTTTCGAGTTTTCATGTATTTTTGACAATGAACTTTAGATCTCTCGCATGGATATTTTATAATGCCTTGATTTGGGTACAATAGGGTACTATAAATTTTTAATTGTGTAAATTCACTTTTCCTTGTAAAATTAACCTCTAACTAAAATTTCAATTGGTGTATTTGATAAATATACATATTTTTGTAAAATATCCTTATTTATATTTTTTACTAAAATCCTAAAGAAAACCATTTTCCTTGTGTTGAAATATTTTTTTATGATATCCATAGAGTTACCTCGTTTCAACGTCACATCTAGAGGTAGTCATCACAACTCTAAAAAGTTCCATATGAAAGTCAAACAAATACTTTTATCAAAATCTAATGCATTACAGCACGCTCAAACAAGTTGAGAAATATATACTCTGTTTTTCTCATCAATTGGCGTCCGTCCTCCTTCGTCCGTCCATCAGACATTTATATAGGAATGTGTGGCACATCATAGTTTCAGATTGTTATTCGATTTGCTTCGATTAGATTCGAATACACAGGGACTGAATAAAATAGCAAATATTGCTTCTTATACAATAAGAATGGCTTTCAAAGGCATTTTAATCTGTGTTGTTGTCTATGTAAATAATAAGGATATTAATAAATGCAGAAACGACAGCAACTAATTTCTTATATAGATATTTAACTATTTCATTTTTAGATTTACTTTCACCAAATTCAGTTAGGGCCAAAACATTGGAAGTCCACAACTATTTTTAAATTTGTAAAAATTTGATTTCCAGACAACGCCAAAATAAATAAACAAAATTAAATACAACTCCTTTCAGACCTTATAAATATGTGGCATGATTGTCCATGAGACAGCTATTCATGTGTAACGGCTTGAATTTCGAATAAGTGAAATTCAAGATCAGAATGAACAACGGAAGTAAATATAGAATCTAACACCGCCTAAAGAACAAGACGAGAAAATCTCAGACACCCGAGGGTAAGATTTCTATCGTTCTCTGACGAGGCTTGCCGAGTCAGAGAACGAAAGAAATCTTACCCGAGGGTGTCTGAGATTTTCCGTCTTGTATTTTCGGTGGTGTTTGATTCTTTTTCTCTCATTTCATATCGTAAATACACAAAACACTGGCTGAACGCCATTGTTTTCATTATACAACGCCGCAGAAAATGAGCGCTTGCAAAAGTTTGCGCTTTTAAAAATCGATGCATTTACACAATTTAAATACCACAATAAACAATAAATTCAGTATTTAATATTATAATAGGCCTAAAATATTTCCCCAAATGAATTAAAATCACAATTTAATCGATACTATGATAACTATCAAGGATAAATGTATTTGGCGGGAATAAATGCGTGTAGCTTGTCTTCCACCCCCGGTGTAAGACAGAGAAATCTCGATTCGTCAAGACCATGAATACCATTGTCCCAGATGTGAGAAAAGAGTATACATGTACATATCTACCCATTATCTCTCCTGATAAAATTGGTTGCGATTTGCTTTTTCTTTTTTAAAACGAAAAGCAGCAAGGTTTTAGTCTGAAGAAAATAAAATTGAAAAATAATACCATAAACACCTCGAAATAAGTTAAATTAGCAATAATTAAAAAAATTTCACATTCCCTTTTTATGCAATAAAAACAATTTTCAAAGGAGATTTCACAAATATTTATCAAACGGAGGTTATGCACCTTGTTCAGTGCATTTTAAGTACAAATATATCTCAAAATATAATTGTACAGATGTGAAAATACCCCCATTCGAACCACTTTAAACCGGATGAAACATTCAGAATTTGTCTAGTTAATTTCCTGAGGCATATTTAAGCCGTCTGTCTAATATTTTTGTGGTTTTTTGTGCTAAACCATAGAATTTATATGCATTATGCACTAATCTTCATGTTTATTTCGTCAATTATGTTAAGTAGTCAATAATGTTAACAATACTAAGTTATATATGTGCACATGTACTTTGGATGTTTAGTCACTCAAAAAGAGGTAAGAGAGGGGTACTTTATGGATTTCAAAAGTTGATTTTTATCCAGATTTGTGAAGTTAGTTTCTGTTTTCCAATGAATACCAAAAACCACATTTGTTATCTAAAACTGTTTGTTTTAACCTTGCGGATAGTTTTGTTATTGTACATAACTTGACTCTTGATTTTTAATAGAAAGAATATGGAATGTATGCCAGAAGGACACATTGTTAATAGTTGATTTACAATTACAGTTTTTACAATAAAAAGCAACTGATGACGATATAATTAAGAATGAAATATTAGCAATTAGTGTGTCGTTAGCTTTCTTTGGAATGAAAGTGGGTAATATAACATATCAAATTCAACTTGAGCAAACGTGCATTTCGAACGATAAGCTAAATATACTTTATAACATTTTTGTAGAATTTGGCTGATAAGTTCCAATGGGCAAATACTGTGCGCCCCTTCTAGCCGATTTGTTTTGTTTTCGTATGAAAGAGAATTTATCAAGGGTTCCTGGGAAATAATAAAAAGGGAAATTAGCCAGATTGTTTAATTTTACTTTTCGCTATATGGATGATGTTTTGTCATTGAATAATATTACGTTTAGTAAGCATCCAAACCAAATACTAGGAGTTCAAAAGACCGCAGAGTTAAAGAACTCTACTTCAAACAATATTTTTATCGAAATTGACCAAGAGGGAAAACTTGTTTATAAGTTTTACGACAATCGGGGTTACTTCAAATTTCCTATTGTTAACTTTCAATATCAATGTGGCAATATTCCCGCTTGCCCTGCATACATGTTTATGAATCGCAGTTGATTCGATACTCTCTTTCCTGTTCCAAATATCAGAAAGTTCTGAAGAGAGCATTGCTGTTGTCACATTAATTACAAGGATGCGTCCGACCAAGGTTGGAATAGTCCATCCTTAGATTTTGTGGTCGCCATTATAAATTAATTGATCTATATGGTATCCCACTCATGTTTTGTAGAGGAGTTCGTGGAGTCCATGCATTTGTCTTTTTAAATTACGTTTTATTTTTTAGTTTGATTCGAAATTTTCTTTTATCTTTGGAATATGCACTTTTGATCACTCACGTGGGTATTCTACACTGCACTAAAACGTTGTAATGGTTTTGATTACGACTTAACAATACACTAATAGCAGCATCAAACCAGCTGTCTTAATATAAAGTATACAAATTTCAATGCAATAGGACGGACTTGATCATTATCATTAATTATATGTTTGATGACGATCAAACGGTCCATTAGAAGAGACATCAAACCAGTCGCAAATAAAACGTATGCTAATATCGCCGTGTAATTTTAATCTGTAGACTAGTTTCAATTTTCAGATTCATCAGAATATCATTAGTTTCATCAGATATCTTGGTCTATATGGACATGAAATAAGTGATCATTTACAAGCCGCACTGTTTTGCCTAAGACGTCAGGAAGAAGCGCTTTGAAAGTGTTCTGATTATGAATATGTTGTTCATTTGCTCATGTCATATAAATCATTTGCAAACAATACTGAACGCAATTTAGAAAAATCTTATATTCTCAATGATAATTTCCCATTACAAAATTACCAATGTTCAATGAATATGGAGAATTTCGGTATGATATATGTACATTTCAATGAGTAACCTCTCAGCATTCGCATTATAACAAAAACACAGGAAGTCCTAGATTCAATCATGTCAAAAGAAGCACTCAAATTCAAACAAGTCGAAATGAGAAGCCAAATTTGACGGCAGTGACAAGTACTAAGTGCGATACTTTTCGAGGCCTTTCCGTATTTTCAGTGTTTTAGAATTTTAACAAATGCAGCAGATTTCTGTAAAACATTGTTATATTTCATGTCAAAGAGTTTAAAGGCAGTTTCTTGATAATAAATGAAAAATCATGTTGTCTCAATATTGGTTATAATAAAAAGAACATAAAAATTACATCTATATTACAATATTTATTCTATATCTATATAATATGGGGTGTTGTCCCGGAAATATGCCAAAATATTTTCCAGGTCGGAGACACATTTCCCGATCCAAAGTGGATGGAAATATTTTCTCTGACCTGAGAAATATTTTGACTATTACAGGGACATAACTCCATTATTATTATTTTGCTCAACGTCTTAACGAATTATTTTTCCCTTATTGTCAAAATTTGTTTGAATCGTGCGATGAGACAGAAAAACATTACATCATAAATATGCATTAACGGGAACGCCCACAATCAACACGTGAGGCATATTACATAAGGAATATGCCAATATTATACTACCACATATCACTACAGAAACTTAAATGAAGTATAATAATTTGGAATAAACATTAATGAATAAATATGATAAATTTTGATGTAAATGTAGCATGTAAGTTCATCTATTAAATTTAAACACATGATCGGAAGCACTAAAATTGCCATTTAGGCAATCTGTAATGTACAAAAGGTGATATTTTTGTTGTTTCATATATGCACGATATCATAAACATATAAACATATATATCCGTTTCGGCAATAAAATGTATAGACAGGTCGTAGGAATTCCAATGGGAACAAATTGTGCTCCTTTAATAGCAGATTTGTTTCTATACTGTTATGA
>JARWCS010351254.1:0-11060 GCA_034783895.1 Geukensia demissa
AATATATTCTATTATCAGGAGTTTCTTAACATTTCAATATGCTATTATCCAGGATATTTTATAATGAAATGAATATGTTTTGAAAAAATATTCAAATAGCAGGAATATTCCTTTATCCAGTATCCCATTTCATGGAGTCTACTGTATTACTATTTCTTTTACAGTAATTTATCATCTGATTATTGTTCTTTGATATATTACAGTAACTACTTTATTTGATATTTGACAGTTCCAAATTAGATGCTAGGTTGAAGAAAGTACTAAAAGACATTGGCCAGGCACACAGACTCAAGTATTGGTCTGAGGTTAGTGACATCAATAAATAATCTAACATTAATACATTACATTAGATTGAAAAAAAAATATGAAATTTTCGTGCCATCTATTATATATGGTGTATTTTTTTATATTCCACATGACAAAGCCAACATAACCTCTGAAACTGTTTGACTCAGGCTAACCAAATTTGGTGTGTAGATAGTTCATGATATGGACTTGCCGACCAGTCTTACATAATTTGACCTTAACTTCATGGTTCAATAACTTTGTTAAAAAATTTGAAAATCTGCGACAAATTTTTACATTCAAGTCAATTTCTCAACAACTGTTATACATAGATCCACCATATTTTAGCTGTAGTTACACCTTGGTGAGTACCTGTCAGCCTTGACCTCATTTTCATTGTTGAGTAACTTTGCAAATTTTTTACACTTAAGTCCATTTCTCAACAGCTGTCACACCTAGCTTTATTATATTTAGTCTGTAGTTAGATCTTGGTGGGTGCTTTTTAGTTTTTTACATGCCATTTGACCATGACCTCATTTTCATGGATGAGTGACATTGTAAATTTTGCGATGAGTTTTCACATTCAAATCAATTTCTCAACACCTGTTGTACCTAGACCAACCATATTTGGTCTGTAGTTAGATCTTAGTAAGTACTCACCATTCTGCTATATGTCATCTGACCTTGACCTCATTTTCATGGTTGAGTGACTTTGCAAATTTTTTTTCTCTTAAGTGCATTTCTCAACAACTGACTAGACTCATAATATTTAGTCTGAAGTTAGGTTTTGCTGGGTACTTTTCGGTTTTTTATATGCCATTTTAGCTTGACCTTATTTTCTTGGATGAATGACTTTGTCAATTTTGTGACCAGTTTTTACATTCAAGTTAATTTCTATCACTGTATTAGATAGGTCTACCATATTTGGTGTGTAGTTAGATCTTGGTGAGAAATTGTCAGTCTTCTGTATGGCATTTGACCTTGACTTCATTTTCATTGTTGAGTGACTTTCACACTTAAGTCCATTTCTCAACAACTGTTATACCTAGACACACCATATTTAGTCTGTAGTTAGATCTTGATGGGAACCTGCCAGTCTGCTATATCTCATTTTCTCAGTAGAGTCATCTTTTTGTTTTGCCTTAGTCCACATTTGTTAGCCAGCTATGCCAATTTACTGGCAAGACATTTCTGTGTCCACACTTTTTGTTTAAAAGGGGTCAAAGGGTAAAAAAAAGATTTTGCAGGAGAAATGAAATTTTTATTTTTCCTCAGATTTTGATGGGTTTTTTGCATTTGATTCCTCTCAATTGGAGTTGTCACTTTTATGCCAATGGATTTTCTCTTTCTCTTACCCTTTTCGAGTTAAAAGGGGTCAAAGTGGAAGAGGGCTGGTGGTGATTCAATTTCTTATAATATGGAAAATTTTTTTATTGTTCATCATATTTTGATGGAGTTTTTCTGAATGATGCCTCGTGAAAAATGCAACAAAAGTTACTGCAAGCATTTTTTGTAGCATTTGCCAGTGATTGTATAGAAGGGTTCAAAGGGTTAAAAAAAGCAATATTGCAGATAAGAAATTTAATTTTCATTCAATTTTGATAGTTTTTTTTGCATTTGATTTGTCTCAATAAGAGTTCTCAGTAGTACTGCAATGGATTTTCTCTTTTACCATTTTTGAGCTGAAATAGGTCACGTTGGTGGAAAATTCAATTTTGTATAATATGGAAAAATCTTCTTTTCCATCTGATTTTGATGGTTTTTTTTCAAATTTGATTTGTCTCAATAAGAGTTTTCACCAGTATGTCAATGAATATTCTCTATATCTTAAAACTTCAGTTTTGCATAATATAGGAATTTTTTTTTCTGATTTTGATGGGGATATGTGGGGTTACAAATTTTTCCTTATGAACAATGCATCAAAAGGAACACCAGTTTTGAGGATAATGGGGGTTAAAATGATCAATGATCCAGTCATATTCCTCTCACATGTCAACATGCTGCGGTTGTATCATGCTGCACTTGTGAAGCACCTCAGTTGGAAGATTATAAAAAAAATCTAAACTGAATGAACTGAAACTTTATGTGAAGCATCTATGGATTGAAAGAAAATTTAATCTTTTATGTCTCTAATTGCTAAATAGAGCTAAACTTTACAGAACTTTGCATTAGGTGGAGAACAGGTGTGTTACCAGGAATATCACATACAAATGTGAAGGCCTAACACCTGTGAAGAACTGAAGAACATCAGTGTCACAGTTAACCAGGAATATCACATACAAATGTGGAGGCCTAACACCTGTGAAGAACATCAGTGCCACAGTTTATCATATATCAATTGTCAGTATCAACCAAAATAGATCGTATCACAGTTTATAAAATATCACACTCTTTAATCAAGATCAATTTCACAGTTTACAAGATATCAATAGGCAGATAATAGACACTGTGACAAACAAGGAATATATTATAATGAAAGTATAATAAAATATGAATAAACAGTATCACAGTCAACAAAATCCGTCAGACAAGCAATTTTTACATAGTATGAATATCAGAATTTACAAAACAACTGTGAATATATAAACTCGTTTTTATTTTTAGTATATTAAGGATTGCTTACTCATAGAGAGTGAAAAAGAGTTTGAAGAGGAGAATAGGTCAGAAAACCCCACTCTGTTACTATTAATAGCCTGGAAGAATTTCCTGATTACTGTTTCCAAGAGTGATGTCACTGAGCTGCAGTTGAAGGATGGACTTAAAGAACAAATTATTTTTGATTTGTTGGAGGGGTTACAGGCACTTGTAAGTTAAGTCATCAGATAGCAGTATTAATTGATAGATGGATACAAAATATGGAGTTTTTCAATTTTCTCACTATTAGAATATAGTGTTGGTTGTGTGACTTCAGTTATAATAGTATTTTTCTTATTTTGTTAGATAATCTGATAGTTGTTTCAGCACTTGAGTGTTAGTAAACCGTAAAGATTTTAAGCTTCGATAGCTTTGTCAAATATAAATGAATATTTATTGAATTTGTTCAGAAGCCTCTTGGTTTAAAAAGATATACAATGAAGATATTGAAATAATTTGATTTACTTCTTTAAAATTTTGACAAGTAGTAAAACTTTTTTTTGTCTCACCTGTGACTTTAAGTGGACACTTTTTGTTTTGTCTTTGTACACATTTGTGAGTCAGAAATTCCAATTTGCAGGCAAAACATTCTGTATCCACACATTTTTTGCCGTGAAATGATGGTTAACCTTATAAATGTTAAAGGTATTGAAATATATTTGCTTTGTCAAATCTTGACGGATTTTCTTATATTTGCTTAGAAGTTTGTTTATGGTAGAAATGTTTCATCCTTGGTGGAAACTTGAGGAAAAATTATTTTCATTTTTTTTATATTTGACAGATAGTTGACTTTGTTTTTTTGTGATGTGACAGTTTCTAAAAAAAGTTTGCTCCCCTCTGCTCTTTACATTTCAACAATATAATAGAAGACAACATAATATAACTTTAGTATACCAATGCCAGCAAAGTTTAGGGAGATAAAGGCATCACCCTTCCTGTCTGTCCCCATACCTTGTAAGCACAATGTATTTTAATGAAACTTTACATGGACATAAGACACAGTGTGTAGATATGTATGTAGCTCATTCCAAGGTAAGATAACCATGGGGGAGAAGGGAATCTTTTGTGAATTTTGCTCACATGTGTTATATTCAACACCTTTTATTATGTCTATAATTAAGGAGATTTCCAGATAAATACTAGTGTTTAATTCAGTAGTCTGTTTTTATTAAACCCTTTGTTAACACTCTTTACATTTTCAGGTATCCAAGGACTACACAGAACTGAGAGTTAAACTATCACAGAATATCAGTGCCTTGTTGTTTACTTTGATTAAATTATGGACTGGGTAAATATCATACTGGAAGCATTGCATGTTAATTTGGTACAAATGGAAGCAGTGAAGTCATAAATGAAATTTTTTGTTCTTCCAGCATATAAATAATCTAAACCAATGGATTCCTCATTCAAAAAATTGTTTTTTGTCGCGACTGCAACTTTTACTCTGGAAAGCGAGACAGGTATTACTTGTTGGCAACATAAGCAATTGTGTAAGCTTTATACTTATGTATCTGAAACTGTTTGACCCAGGTGAATCAAATTTGTTATGAAGATAGTTCATGATATGAACGTGACAGCTACTCTATTTACACATCATTTGACTGTGACCTCATTTCCATTATTTAATCACTTTGAAAAAAAAAATTGAAAATCTGCAACAAGTTTTCCCTTTCAAGTCCATTTCCCAACTGTTTTACCTAGACCCACCATATTTGGTTCATAGTTAGATAGATCTTGCTGAGTACTTGCCAGTCTGCTGTATGTCATCTGACCTTGACCTCATTTCTTGGTTGAATGACTTGTGTAAATTTTTCACACTCAAGTCTCTCAACCACAGTTACACCTATAATCACCATGGGTACTTGCCAGTCTGTCATCTGCCATTTGATCTTAACCTCATTTTCATGGATGAATTAATATGTAAATTTTGTGACAAATTTTCACATTTCTCAGCAACTATAATAGCTAAGTTCACCATATTTGATCAGGAGTGAGTACTTGCCAGTTAGATATGTCGTGTGACCTTAATCTCATTTTCATGGTTGAGTGACTTTTTAGATTTTTCACACTCCAGTCAATTTCTCAACAACTGTCATACCTAGAGCTAACATATTTGGTCTGTAATGTGATCTTGATGGGTACTTGCCAGTCTTATATATATAATATATAAATATATCATTTGACCTTGATCTCATTTTCACAGGCAGGTGACTTCAGATCTGTTTTCCCATTTTAGTCTTTTCGTCCATTACTAATCATGATAGTTCAACACTATTTGGAACCATTCAATCATAGGTGTACCTTTTTGTCTGTCATATGTCATGTATATAGAAGAAGAAGATGTGTCACTGACATCATTATCCTGCTAATAGTGTGTTCATCAGTTCATCAGAGGCTACAAGTGATATGTCAACAATATTTGGAGTGCTGTTTCACACAGGTGTATATTTCAGTTTGGCTTACAAGGTCTAATGACTTTTGCCAACTTCTCATGCTAAGGACAGTTTGTTGAAACTATCTATCACAGACAATCAGTATTTGGTTTGATCATTCATTACATATTAGTCTGCCATATAATATGGTCTATTGATCTCATTTTTATGGTCCATTAACTTGGTCATGTTTTTTGTCTGGGCTGTTTTCTCAGCAGCTACAAGTCAGGTCAATGAACATGATAATTTACTATCATACAGTTTCTTTTGATAGTTAATTTTATAAGGGCAAAATGTGTCTCATTTGGCCTAATTCTTGTATCAACATTTTGTTTTTCTTCGGTCCACATTTATTAGTCTGAGATTCAGCTTGAAGATGATACATTTCTGTGTCCACACTAGTTCACATGTTTGTAAACAAGTGTTCATTGCAGGTGTTCCCCTTTTTATGACTTATAACCAGTATAGGATTAAAGGTGAAAAGTCCAATGTTATTTTTTTCCCACTTTTGTTAACTAAAAGGAAACATCTGTTAAAAAATTTATAACTGACACTTTAACAGATGTTTACTTCAGTTAACAAAAGAAGAAAAAACATAACAAAAACATATTTATGAGTGAATAAAATTTCAGTCAAATGGTTCTTTCTGGGTACTTATTGCCAGTGTTGGCTATACTGGAAGTTCACTCTTCAGAGAAGAAACTTGTGCAAACAATTTGCAAAGTATAAAAATGAAGAAAATCAACAACAAATACTTCAGTTCTTTTATTTTTAATAAAATATATCACTATATGTGTTCACAGTTCAATGTTTCAAGGATATCCTTTTATCCCTGTTAGGTCTGTTAAGAGCTTGTATGTGAACTTGGGAAGATTGGATATCCTTTTATCCCTGTTAGGTCTGTTAAGAGCTTGCATGTGAACTTGGGAAGATTTTGTCCGAAAATTTTTGCTTTGACCCTTGTCTATAAGTTGGAATAATCTACCGACCTAGGGGGAAATGTTTAAGGTAGTAGCTCAACAGTGTTTTGTGTTCTTCATCTTTGGTTTTCATGTCAGTCTGTCAAATGTCTTGTGTCCTTGACATTAGTTTCATGGTCCAGTTACAAGATTCAGGTTTTTTATGCTTAGGTCTGTTCTAAGCAAGTTCACATGACAGGCCAACAATATTTGATGTGTTAAATCATTCACTTTCAATAAATGTCTTAGACTTTATTGTCAGTTTAACAGTTTGATTTGCATCAATCAACATTTGTTTTTTATGTTTGTATGCATGCAGGACACTTCTGTATCCACACTTGTAAGTCTGTCATGTTAAAGCTATGAACTGCTATTGAGCTTCTTCAAAATTTTTTATCCTTTTGATCTTTTTGAGTTTAGCAACCAGCAATCAATCAATCACATTCCTTTTTATACTTTTATTTTTAGATCTATACAGAACAGGAAGAAAATAATAAAGGAGTTAGAATCTGTTGTCACCCAGATGTTATCCAACAGTAAAACATTGTTACCCACCATACAGCTGGGTGTTCTTGGATCAATAACAGCAGTGTTACAGTACAACAAAGTTAACAGGACTATTAGTAAGTACAGCTGGGGGTCCACTGTATTCAACTGTATAATTGTAATGTTTAGCCAAACCTAGTTTAACATTCGTGTATGTCTTCGTAGGAAGTGTGAGGTAAGGTTTTCATTAACTTCTTAGCTATATATTGGACCATATTGAAAATATACTTCTAATCTGCTGCTGTGTAACTACTCCACCATTGTAACCATTCTTTGCTTAAAACAAAGATTTTTAAATTATCTTTCAAACAATTTTACTTTTATTTTTCTTGCCAAATTCTTGTTAAATCATGCCAAGAAAGATTATTGTATTTCTAAATGACTCTAAGCTAGCATTCAGATGCAGAAAAAATCAAAAATAGAAACTGCTGTAATTTGAAAATTTAACTTCAGAAATGAAATTTTTTTCAAGAAACTTCAGAGACCAGTTTTTACTATTTTCAAAGTTTCTTCAAATAAGTTATTATAGTACATTTATATTTGTTTTTCAGATTTAGGTGAAAATTCAGCAGTAAACATTTTACCTACTATGTGTACATTATTACAACAAAGTTGTCGAGAACTTCCTTTCCCATCAGACATGGTTTCTAAATCAGATGACAAAAATAAATTGTTTGATGTTAGAATAAAAGTAAGTTTTAAATCAGCAGTTAGTTTTTTACAGACCTTGAGAGGTTGTATGAACTGATTCTTTATAAACATTTAGAAAGCTTACCTGATGTTAATATTGTCTGTTGTTCAGGCTTAGGCCTTCAATAATTATCCATTGAGCAATCATATCAATATTTGATTATATATCATATACTTTTTTAATGAAAATATCCTGATTTTGTTTTATTTTAGCTGCAGATAGTGACCTGTTGTCTGATACAAGAGATAATTCTACAGTGTGAGAGAACAGAATCATGGTTAGCTGTTATACAGGAACACTTGGTGCTGTCAACGCTCCTGTCTTCTATGGAAATATACATAAAGGTCATTACAATAACTTCATCTGTAGCCTCATTGTAACATACTAGCCATGAATGATTATGGTCGTCGATTTAATCTTAGACTGAGTCGAGCCAAAGACATAAAATTGGAATTTGGTGTTTCATTGCTTAAAACTGTGCAAAAAGACAGTCAGTTCATAATGAGAATAATGTGTCAAGATTAATCAGAATAAAGTGTCCAGGTTAATTGGAATAGTGTGTCCAGGTTAATCAGAATAATGTGTCCTGGTTAATCAGAATAATATGTCCTGGTTGATAAGAAAAACATGTCAAGGTTAATCAGAATAATGTGTCCAGATTAATCAAAATAATGTGTCCTGGTTAATCAGAATAATGTGTTCTGGCTGATAAGAAAAACATGTCCAGATTAATCAGAATAATGTGTCCAGGTTAATCAGAAAAATGTGTCCTGGTTAATAAGAATAACATGTCCTGGTTATTCAGAATAATGTGTCCTGTTTATCAGGATAATGTGTACTGGTTAATCAGAATAATGGGTCCTGGTTTATCAGAATAATGTGTCCTGGTTAATCAGAATAATGTGTCCTGTTTATCAGGATAATGTGTACTGGTTAATCAGAATAATGTGTCCTGTTTATCAGAATAATGTGTCCTGGTTGATCAGAATAATGTGTCCTGGTTGATAAGAAAAACATGTCCAGATTAATCAGAATAATGTGTCCTGGTTAATCAGAATAATGTGTCCAGATTAATCAGAATAATGTGTCCTGGTTAATCAGAATAATGTGTCCAGGTTAATCAGAATAATGTGTCCAGGTTAATCAGAATAATGTGTCCTTTTTAACAGGATAATGTGTCCAGATTAATCAGAATAATGTTTCCAGGTTAATCAGAATAATGTGTCCTGGTTATTTAGAAAGCACTTCCAAGTTAATTATTTTAAATAATGTGTCAAAGTTGAGCAGAATATGTCCAGGTTAATCAGAATAATGTGTCCTGGTTAAGCAGAATAACACGTCCAAGTTATTCATTTTAAATAATGTGCCCAAGTTGAGCAGAATGTGTCCTGGTTAATCAGAATTATGTATTCGGGCAGGGTGCTATGTTCGTGCGGATATGCCTTTTGAGCTTATACCTTCAATCAATCTGACTCAGTGTGTTAGTCTAGTGTAAAGCAGTGTTCATTCATTGATATATAAATACACTCTACTCCTGAATATGCACCAAATATTTGCCATTGGATGTTAGCAAATTTAATCAATCATTTTATAACAAATTTACTTTCAAGGTCAAATGAGATTTAGATGTTTACATACAACATTGTGAGCTTTTTGACATTTTAGAAGTTTGATTAAAAAATCATTGTATTTTTTTCATCAATATTTAATTTTTAGATGTTCTTGGTTTTAACTGTTTATTATATCATCATATGGTATGTGAGCAATATTTTAAAAACAGATGTGGGGAAAAACAGCCAAAAGCACAGGGGAAGGTTTTATTTATTCAAAGCTGCACATCCTTCAATATTGCTTATTTAATAGTAATCATATAAATTGTAGCACACAAAAAATGTCCCACCCTGAAATCAAAGCAACCTAATTGTGAATGTATATTATGTTAGTTTTAGTAAATGCATTGTGAATACCTGTTTTTCAGGCAAGGCAAGCTTTGAGTTATGTACATGCAGGATTTCTCTTACTTCTGACCATTGCCAAAAATGAGAAAGTAAGTAAAGCAAAAGAGCAATTATATTTTCAGTATTTTCCATCTTGAAAAATGTCAGTAAAGATTGTCAATATTTTAATTATTGGTGGTATTAAAAAAAGTTTTTTTTCAATTGTCAGTCTTTGTCCTCAATGAATGGATCATATTGGATGGCAATTATTTTTGAAATATTTAAAAGTTTTATCCCTTTTCTTCAGACACGAAAACTAACATAGCAGTCATGCCATTTTTTTTCTGACTGTTTTTTTTACTCCTTTTGTCAGAAATTATTTAGCAAATAGAACTAACCTTGATATTATTCAAAAAATCTCAGAGAGTTTAAAATAATTATCAAATGTTTGTTTCTATAATTTCCTGAATTAAGAAATCTAAACATAATGAAACTTTACTGAAAGCATCTACAAAAAAATTCTCTCTATTTATACAACAAATATTGAATGTTTATAATGCTTCTTCTTTAGGGTGCAGAGTCTGTAGTTATGAGTGGGTTGGTCCAGCATACATGTTTATCTGTCATGTTGCTGTACCAGAAAGAGACAGATTTCTTCCCAAAGGTTTTATCTTCCAGCAAGGTAAATAAACAAATCATTCCTCATATACTGCAGAAATAGATGGTTTTGTTAGATGTTACTTTTCTAATAATCCCAACTAAAACTATGTATACTGTATATGGGAAAAATGCTGATATCTGGTTTTCATACCCACAAACAAAGTTTTGGGGGTATATAGGAATCACCCTGTCTGTCTGGTGAAGGTTTCACAAAAAGTTGTAAGATAACTCCGTATTACATATGTACTTACCTGTTAACCCTCCCTCTTTAGGAGGGAGACGCTCTCTTTTTGGGAAATCTCCCACTTTGAGAAAGTCTCCTACGTGGGAGACACAAATCTCCCTCTTTGCAGAAATATTGCACAATGTGTAGATATGCAGACACAATGTGTAGATATACAGACACAATGTGTAGATATACATATATATGCTCTCGTCCTGAATATGCATGAAATATTTGCCACTGGACGTTAAGCACCATCCAATCAATCAATCAACCATGCTGTTGGTGCTACCTTCAATGAAATCACTGTAACCAGCAAGGGATATGATATGGAGTTTTTCAAGATTCTTCAATGATCACTGGTTAAAATCAATTCACAGTACCATAAACCAGAAAATTTTACATAAGTGTAAAGCAGTTTATATTTAGCGTTATACATGTATATAACTAATAATTCAGAAATATGTAACACAAGTCATGTTCAGCACTTGGTGATTGAATCTAAGTCAGTCATCACAAATTGTAAGAAATCTTCTACCAGGGTCGTATTTGATTGCTCACTTCTGTTGTTCTCCAGCATCTCGCCATGATTGTTCTGAAACAAACAAAAATGGACTGATCCTGGAGAGAATTCTCTCCATGATTACTTCATCTTTGTTTGTTTGGTCAGACAACATGGTTGAGGCAACATTC
>JARWCS010351274.1:0-11060 GCA_034783895.1 Geukensia demissa
TTGACCCGGCCGGGGATCGAACCCACGACCTTCCGCACTCGAGGCAAGCACGCTAACCATTACACCACCAAGGCGGTCTATTAGTAATTGATACCAAAAATAAACAACCTACATACCTATGTTCTCCTTGTTTTTTTTTTTTGTGTGGCCTTTAAGAAGGGGTGGGTGGGGAATCTAAAGATGAACTGGAATTGACCAAACTACTGACAAAAAATGCAAATCAGGCCATAAAGTTATCTTGCAAACATGGTCAAAAGCATGTTCAGCAGTGCAACCTTGAATCTCTTGGCAAGCTAAATACCACATGACCACTTGGCATATATTTTTGAATACCACAAGTAATGGCACACATGTCAAGCATGTGAAGTATATTCAAATATTTCCAACAAAAATTCAGATAGTCCCAGATAAAAATTGAATATCTCTTGCTTTTTTCAGAAACATAAATTTGGACAATACCTGTCATCATACATGTCTTATATATGATATATTTTGCCTTTATATTTAATACTTGTCCATACTAGGTTATAGTGTGAGCATGGTTTTTTGTTTAAATTTTTCATGTTTTGTCACTATGGTTTTATCATGTTTATATTAGCCTATGGTTGTAGAAAAAAACCAATTTGGTCATGATGGTGAAGATTCGTTTATTTCATTATGGATCATGTACATTAGCACTACAAAAGCAAAGTTCTATAAATAGTGATGTAATACATTATGTATATAGATTACATTTGACCTTATTTTTCATGACTCACTGAAATTAATCAAGAAATCTTTAATCTGATAAGTGTATGTTTTATTGTATGTATTTTTCTTGTCTGCCATTGTAAATACATTTGTTACATGCCTTTTGCTAATTGTCAGAGTGTATCAATAAAAGTTGAAAGTTATAGAAATTCTGCTTAATTTTTACTTCCAGATCACTATGTAATGGACAAAAATAGAAAGCATCTAGATGACAGCAGTTAAAGAAAATAAGAATTTAGGAAATAAAGATGTTATTGTTGAAAGCAGTAATAAGAATGAAAATGAGAAATTATTGAATGAAGTGGAAATTCATCACGACACATCTGTACTTGAGGAAGCCAATATTACTGAGAGTGTTCCAGGGAATGGTGATAAATGTGAAAATGAAAATTCACTAGGTGGACCGTCTTTTTATCCTCCATTGTACATACAGAGATATACATTTATAAAAGGGATCCTTGATACATTCGAACCAGAAAGTGTAGGATTTAACTTAGCATTATAGTTTATTGGGATTTCACATGAAAGCTTGTTATTGATTTTTTGTTTCCATTCTATTTACACAAACACCTAAATTTGAGAAGATCTGTCATGATTGTTGTGAGATTTTTTATCAATTACAACACTTACCGGTAAATGTTCAAAGCTCAAACTTTGAACTTACCGTATAAAAATCGGAGATGTGACATGATTGTCCATGAGACAGCCATCAACCAAATGACAGTTGAATCTAAACTTCTACAGGTCCCATTTAGGCCTTCAACAATGAACCAGAGTCCACACCATAATGGAAGCTGTAAACGGCCCCGAAATACAAAATGTGAAATATTTATTCAACATTGGTTAAAAAATTATTTCAAAGCTTAAAGATCACTTTAAAGAGAGAAATGGTAGGGTCAGAAATTTTAAAAGTTTTTTTTTTCTTCTCAAAAACTGTTGACAAAATTGATGCCGAACTTTAGCTAAAGGGTTTATTTGTCTGCCAGATAATAAAACCTATTTAACCTTCAACTTTTCAACTTTTCAGGTTGTGGATTTTGGTAGTGCTGAAATAGGAATATTCCGACATTTAAAGGAAGTGATTTCACTGCACAGGATAAGTTTAGTAGATATAGACTCTTCACTTTTGGAGGTCAATAAACATCGTATCAGGCCCCAGTGCTATGACTACTTACAGAAGAGGAAGAACCCCTTGCATGTGCAGATATTTGAAGGGAGTGCTACAGAGTTTGATAAAAGACTGGTTGACTATGATGCTGTGACCATGGTTGAGTTGTAAGCATTTGACGTGTTTGAAGACAGTGTTTATTTTATCTTATAGAATTGTTTTACAACTTTTATAATGTTAATACATGATAAGAGGAGTCAAGAGATAATAAGATATTAATTATTATCAAAATCAGCATCAATAAAAAGATAAGAGAGGTGTTATGATTGTCAATGAGACAGACAAATTATTACAAATACCTAAGAATCTGCAGTTAAAAAAGTGACGGATTTCATAAAGAATTTATAGTCTGCAATTGTTCTTACATCACAATATTATTTTGACATCACACACTTACAATCAATTTCAAACTAACGACTCTTTGAGAAATCCAATGCTGACTATTAAAGGAATGTAATCTTAGCTTAACTCAAAAGCGACAACAATCAATCAGTTATACCTATATTAACACTAAAAAGAGTGAAAATAAATCTTGAAAACAACAACCAAGAAGAAAAGTGGATGATTACCAGCATATATTTATTGAACATGATGGTTATAGTTTTTAGATTTGTTTGCCAAACCCTTTCACATCTGTCAACCAGCATAAACCAAATAGCTATTTTAGGCCACAGCTTTAAGAGAATAATGAAATATGTCGTAACTTCACCATATTGGGAGTCAAAGAATTTGTTTAGATCAAACTGATCTACGTGTGCTTCAGATTAATTTTTTCTTTCTGTAAATATTGTGGATTTTTGCCAAAAATAGCAATATTTAAGGTTTTCTCTCATTACAGCTATATTGCGATACCTTCCCACATGGGAGACAACAAAAACCTACGAATTACGGAAGCATCACATGTTATGAAAATCGAGAATTGGAAACATTGATTTATTGGTTTGACATGATGATCAATTCCAAGATATGAAGATCAATTCATTCATTTAAGCTCAGTGTTTCAGTCCAGATGAAAGAAACATTAAATCCATCATTTATTAGAAGAAGAATATTTTGCTCCTATATGTTTGTTTTATTTAAGTATTCATTGTTTCCTGTGCCTTACCAATGTTACCAGACCACCTACTGGTGTAATGGTTAGCATGCTCGCCTTCAGTGCGGAAGGTTGTGGGTTCAGTTCCCTGCCAGGTCAAACCAAAGACATTAAAATTGGTATTTGCTGCTTCTCCGCTAAGCACATAGCATTTAGGAGTAAGAGCAAAGACTGGTAGGCCCAGAGTCCGAATAATGTGTCTGCGTAAAGTGGCATATCTTCCTGAGGACTGTGGCTTTCTTGAACTGGCACATTAAAAATCTGGCTCAGCCTCTTGGTCTAGTACAAAGTAGGGTTCATTCATCATTATCATTCGTTAATATGCTCTCGTCCTGAATATGCCCAAATTATTTGCCGCAGGTGCTAACAACTGACTACATGGAATGACATGTGGATTTCAATTAAAATTAAAACACTGGTTTAATTATCATCTATCCAGAAAATCTGGGCAAATACAATCACTATTACAAGAGTGACAATAGCATGAAACTTCAAATTCTTGGTCTGTCAGATATGTTCCCTTTTCTCAGGTATTACACTATACAGGGTTTAGTTGAAACAGGTTTGCCTGTTAAACAGTCACATTTTGTGTCAGAGCATTGCACTAAAGGGGTCAAGGTTATACAGGTTTGACCTCATTGTATAAAACAATGAAATGTCGTAATTTATACAGTTGTGATGGGATTATAGATATATAGCCAGCCTTAATGGGCTGAGCTGGAGAGTTAACTCTTTGGCTCATTGGGTTACTGCGCCGACTATCAGGATTCGATTCCCAGTGGTGGCGGTTGCAATTTTGTGATATCTCCTGTTTCCATGGTTACCCATTTCATGTTTATTTCTATTTCAGTATTGAACATCTGTATGAAGATGATTTACAGGAGGTAGTGAAAATGGTATTTGAATGTATAAACCCAAAGTTTGTTGTCATGACAACACCAAACTATGAATTCAACCAGTTATTTCCAGGACCTAGAAAATTTCGGCATTATGACCACAAGTTTGAATGGACAAGATCACAGTTCCAGGCTTGGTAGGTTAATATGATTTTTTTACAAAAAAGTTGTCAAATTCTTAAATTTCTCAAAAAATGAATTAAATGATTTGTTTCTCTGTTTAACTGTTGGAAGAAATTTTTAAGTTGTAAACTATACATATAGAATTTGGGGATGTGGTATGAATGTTCATCAGACTGCCATTAGAAAAGATCAAACCCCAAACAATACAACAACAAGTCATTTATTATGTTGATTGCATGGAAATGAGTAAAGTGTAAAATGCACTGTTTGAATCACTTTGCATTTACACATGATCATGTAAGCAAAAATGACCAAAAACTTGATTGGACAAAATTTGTTGCATAATTTTTTTTGTTCTCAAACTTTGGAAGACTGGATAAAACTGGAAATCAGCATCCTAAATCATGCCAATCCAAGATAAATTATGGAAACTGTTAAGGTACCATGGCAATAATGAAAATGGTGGTCAGATATTTTAATTTTTTAACAATTTAGAGGAAATTGTGACTTTCTTCATTTTATCTATTAAAGATTAAAGAAAAAGATAGAAAAATTATCTGTAATCCTTTAATATTATCAAAAGATTTACTATAAATTATTAATATTTTCAAAAGTTTTTTAATTGTTTCAAATGTTTTTACATAAGATTCTTCTAGAACATCTGGGTGTTTGTACTTATCGGGTAGTTAATTTTGGTCCCAACACCTTAAATGTGTCCCAGCTTGTATAAACTTATGATAATTTTTGTTATTTTTTTTTAATTGGGTATTATTTAACAATGTGTTAATATTTTATCACATACATGTACACATATTTAAAGGGCCCATTCAAAGACTTTCTAGATTAAAAGCATGTGTACAAACTTTCTTTAAGAGGAGAGTTGTGTTCAGTGCAACATTTCATTATGTGGTAAAACCCCAATTGAGATTTTCAAATATTGACCCATTTACTAATGCTGCGTTGCTGCTCTTGACGCTTTCATGGAAACAGCTTCCAGGTGTATGAAAGTCGATGACACAATAGTTTTGATGTCATATTTGATTGTCCGCTAATGTCATTTTTGCAGGAAAATATGTTATTTTCCGCCCAAAGTAACAGGCATGCAGTAAAGGTAAAAGGGTAAGCATACTTTAAATCAACAATTACACTCCCATTATACCCCAAACAACTTTTTTGGAGATATATAGAATCTAACACCACCTAAAGTACAAGACAAGAAAATCTCAGACACCCGAGGGTAAGATTTCTATCGTTCTCTGACGAGGCTTGCTGAGTCAGAGAACGATAGAAATCTTACCCGAGAGTGTCTGAGATTTTCCATCTTGTATTTTCGGTGGTGTTTGATTCTTTTTCTCACATTTTATATCGTAAATACACATAACACTCGCTGTACGCCATTGTTTACATTATGCAACGTCACAGACAATGAGCGCGTGCAAAAGTTTGCGCATTTGACAAATTATGTGTTTACATATTTTAAATACCACAATAAACGTTAATTCAGCATTTTATATTATATTAGGCCTAAAAAAATTCCCCGAATGAATTAAAATAAGAATTTAATCGATATTATGGTAACTATCAAGGAAAAAAAATTTGGCGGGAATAAATGCGTGTAGCTTGTCTTCCACCGGTGTAAGACAGAGAAATCTTTATCCGTGAAAACCGTGGATACCATTGTCCCAGATGTGAGAAAAAGTAATCACCCCATCTGTCTGTCCACATAGCTTTAAACCTATATTTTCCTTAATCTTTCAGTGGGTTCAGTGAAACTTAACTTGAACATAAGACTCATGAAGGAAGAACATCTGATCACTGATATTCAAAGGGTAGAAAAACAGGGTGACTTTATACCACCACAAAAAATTGTTTTTAATATGGTATGAAAATTAAAATATATGGGATAAATATCAGAGAGACTGCACTCCAACCTCGAGAAAAACAGAGGGAATTTACAAATCTAGTGGTTTCCACAAGGCCTTCAACGAGGATGGAATACCACTTCTTGTGAAAAGCTCTAAATGGCTCCAAATAAAAAATCCTGTATGCATAAAATAAACTGTTCTTACCTGAATATAATCAAAAATTTACATATAACAAATCATTAAACACGAAGACAAACCTATGACCACAATTCCTGACTTGGGACAGGCACCTGAGACATGTGGTGGGGTTGAACTAGTTTAGTGGGTACCCATGCTGCAACCCTCCCCAAAATGCGGCCAAAGAAAAAATCAAAAGCAGCAACAGAGGAACCACAAAACTCAAACAGAAACTCACTAAATCTGGCCAGAGAACAAATATATTAGTAGGCGGAATAATTTATTTTGAGCAAAAGTAACAGGATAAAATATTCTTGGAAATACTGTTATCAATAGCCCAACACTAACATATATCATTAGATAAACATTGAGTCAACCACAGGGCACAATCAAGATAAATGCAGGAATAGTTTACAGCAGACTGAAGTTAGCGAGCAAATATAAATGTAAGACTTCATAATTTGACAAACAAAACATTTACCCCATATAATTTGTTTAATATGTTATGATTTAATCTTTGATTTTCAAACCTTAGTCTATCCATTTAACAAAATACTAGGTGTGGACAACACCAAAATTAAAGTCAACTTACATTGTTTTTGTAAGTGGAAGAACTAAAACACATTTATATTGATAAAATAGAGCTTGATAACCTCATACCTGTTTACCCTACTTCTTTCTAGGGTCAGTATCCCCCTCTGAGTAAGTCTCCTACGTGGGAGACACCAATTTCCTTATTTCACAAATTTCCACCCTAAATCTCCCTCTTCATTAGAATATTGCACAAATTAAGTTCTTAATGGCTTATTAAATTGATATAAGTAATAAAATATTAACTGAGAAGTAATCAACAAATAAATAATCCTTTTGTTGTACTAATTGCTCAAAATTTGATTAGAAATCAATAATAGAATAACAAGATATCCATATAATATGCCAAAATATGTCCCAGAGATAGAAGGCATAATGCACACCCTGTGGGTCATGCATTATCCCTTTAAACCTCGAGACATATTTTGACATATTACAGGAATAACACAATATTATTGTAAAAATAATATAATGCTTCAATATTTTAAACAAATATCTATTTGAAGAATTTTTTTTTCTGTTCAACTGTCTACTGCAATAAACAACTTACAAACTCATAAATATATGTCTTGTTAAAAATGTTGTACAAACATATATATTCAATTGCAATTGCTTATTTATACAATAATATTGTGTTTTCCGTGTAATATACCAAAATATGTCCCAAGGTTCAAGGCATAATGCACGACCTAGAGGTTTACCTAATTGTCAATCAAAGTGAGAAAACCCCGCCCATTAATTATCCCATGATTTTTTAAAGAACCCCTTTTGACAGGAATATTACATGGATTAGCGTATAATATGCATTTACATCTTATATCAACACTATTTGTCCTTTGTAAAAATTTGTAAAAATAGTAGAATTGAAATTCTAATGAAAGATTCTTACAGGAAGAGTGATAATACTAATTAAAATTAAAACCAAAGACTGTATGTAATGTGATAATACAATATACACACTTACATTGGTGCAGTTATTCTGTGAAGATATATGTCAAATTGATTTATTCAAGTTTCAAATACCCGGTATTGTTATCTTTATATCATTGGTGACATGTCCTTTTGGCCAGAGGTAGTTGATTTAAACTTACCTGCACAGATCACTGTAGCCAGTATCACCTATACATTGTGAGTTCTCAATGACTTTGTATCATATAAATACAGGTTGAGTTTAACTCACATCGCACATGATAAGGTTTGTCAGTTACCTGCCCAAGGTCGGTTGTTCTTTCCGGGTACTTTGGCTGCCTCGACCAGTTAAACTGACCGATGCCATATGACTGAAATTGTTGAAAGTGGCGTAAAACCCCAACCAACCAAACCAAACATTTTGGCCAGTGATCAAGTATATAGATATGAATTTATTGACACTTAATCATAATCATAATAATAATAATATTATATTTAAATTTGTATTAAGAGATCACCTTTGGGTAATTTTGAAAATTACTGTGTCAGTAAAATAAAAAAATAATTTTATACTTAAACGTCTGATTCCATCATGTAATCGATGATCATTTACTTTGACTAAATGGAAATATTTATTATGTCAACCCCAGCCAAATAAATTGTGTAAATTCTGTTTAGGAAAATTGACCCTTTTACTGTCACTGTGTTCCTGTAACTTTGGGTGTAAATTGACACAGTTTCCCACAAAAACAACATCACCGAACAATTAAATGTGACATCAAACTTATTGTGTCTACGATGTTTGTACACTAGTACGCAAGTGTCGAAGTCAGGAACGCAGTTACAGTAAAAGGATCTATTGCACTGGTATATTTAGGGATGGCCCTGTGAAGATGAGATGTTACTCTTTAGTTTTTTTTCAGGTGTTCTGAGATTTGTGAAAAATATGGCTACAGCAGTCAGTTTTATGGCATAGGTGATGCACCAGAATCTGCAGAACTTGGATGTTGTTCCCAGGCAGCAGTTTTATCCAGAAAGGGAGATAAACAGAATGTTGTCTTCGGTGTTAAAGAAGGGGCCTATTTGTTGGTTAGTTGAGGAATATATTTTTTATATGACTACAAAACCTGTGGTCGTATTATGGTATGGTGCTGTCATGTCTCCACAATTATGCCAACTTTATGAGCCACATGTGCCATGACCCATCTTTTAACGATATTTAAATATGTGGTGTTCAAAAATAGTTATTTTGGAAACTTTTCAATTTCTCATCCGATTTTGATGGTGTTTGATTCAAATGATTCCTTATGAAAAATGGTATGGCAGTGTCAGTTTGGCCAGTATGGTTTCTGCACGATTACTTTTGTTATAGTTAACAGATCCTTTTAATATTTTGGTACATTGCTTTTTGGTATTAGATAAAGGTTGCTATTGATTCTGGATGATCTATGCGGAGGGTCTAAAAGTTTTTTTCTGCTATTTTAATCTAAAGTCTCTATTTAAAGTTTTTTTCTTTGTACTCCCCATTACAAAGCCAACATAACAAGGTGCAAGCTTCATGACATATCTCTGAAGGTCATTGAGATATGGGGGCAAAAACTGACCAAATCCTAATTTTTGAAACTTTTTTATTGATTTTTTTCAAATCATTCCTTAGGAAAAAATGCTACAAAAGTTACCCCATGCATTGTTTTGTAACATTTATGTTTTTTTTTTTTTTTTTGTATAAAAGAGGTCAGGGGATAAAAAATGTGATTTTGCAGGAGATGAGAAATTTTTATTTTATTTTTCATCTGATTTTCATGGGTTGTTTGCATTTTATTCCTCTCATTGAGCACTTTCAGTAGTATGCCAACAATTTTCTCTATCTCTTACTGTTTTTGAGCTAAAACAGGTCAAAGAGGGATAAAAAGTCAATTTATTATAAGTTAGATTCATTTTATTTTTCATCCAACTTTGATGGAGTTTTTTTCCAAATGAATCCTCATAATAAATTTAACAAAAGTAATGCTGGGGTCAAAACTATCACTAAACTTGCCATATTACTCTATCCAGCACTTTGCTGTGTCCATTGCTTTACTTTGTCCAGTACATTATTTTGTCCAGCAAAATACTGTATCCACACTTACCTTAAGCCATTAAGGTTCATTTGGTCACCTTTCACTTGTTAACCTCAGTTTCAATCAGTTGTCTTAGACTGCATGCAAAGTTTGATAGATTGAGGGAATAATGTGTTTTATTTGATTATATCACATACAGTTTTACATGTATAAATTCAAAGTATTATGATTATTTTTTTTAATTGATTGATTTATGATTGGAGAATGCAATGTGAACACTTGAACATTTTGTACTTAAATTGAGGATCTTTTATCTGAAATAAGAAATAAGTCATGGCAGCCATAAGTTTGTTGATGATTTTAACATGGGCTGGAGTTGTTTTCACATTAATTTTATCCCAAGCATTAGCAAGGGATAAAATTTGTGAAAACAATGACAGCCCATGTTATAATAGAGACAAACTTATGGTTGCCATGAATTATTTCAATTCTAATATTGAAAATACATAAATATTAAGAAAAATGCTGTTTGTTTTTATAAACGCTATACACAAAATTCATTGTGGCATCCCGATTTTTGTGCTTAAAACATATTGTGAAGTCTTAGCACGTGCAAGTCATAAGTTTGTTGGAGGTTTTACCATGAGTAAAACCTGTTGACGTTATCAGGACCCCATATTAGAATTATCAATATTATATACCTGGTTGATAAGATATTTTGGCCCAAATTAGATGCCTTGCTTCATTATTTTCATCAACACTGATATTGTTTGACTAGGCATCTTAGAACCTGTAATTGTCCAGTTGATATTGAATTTATGTAAATTTACTGTTAATTCTTTTACAGTGTTAATTTTAATAGCTGATTGTTACATTTGAATGTCATCACATTTTATTTTTCTGGCTTTCCAACTTTACTTACAGTCTAGATCTTCGTCCATTGATGAAGGCCTTAAGATAAACTCTAAATGATAGATATAGAATATTATATGGGGTTTTCCATATCATACCCCATATCAACCTGAGACACCAATATTGACCCGAGAGCTTTAGCTCGAGGGTCTGATATGGGTAGAGGGTTGATATGGGGTTTGGTATGGAAAACCTCATATCATATACTGTTTATCATATATTTTAATTTTGAATGTTGTTATGGGGTATGTCCATATCAATTTTAACATACATTTGAAACTTTTTTACTGAAAACTTCTCTTTCTCTCAAAATGTTAATGCAATGCCAATGTCGATCTCCATATGACTTGATTTACATGTGTGTTTTATAAAACACTAGATGTGAACCAACTTTTGGGAATTTCACATTTTCATCTTCTTCTCTGAAACCACTGAACAAATTTCAACACAACTTGGCAGAAATGTTAAGCAGGTGGTCCTTTGCCAGATTTGTGAAATTGGTGCCGATCCAAAATT
>JARWCS010351285.1:0-11060 GCA_034783895.1 Geukensia demissa
GGCAATCTCGAGAACACAAACAAAACGGAACATAAAAACAAACATACAAACATTGTTTATTCTGATATTTTAAGTCTGTATCAAGTTACTTGAACCGATTAATCGTGCCTGAAGGTTAATCCAGAAAAGTGCTTCTTACGCAGACATATGCAATCGTTGCTTTTTTATTTTGTTATTTATCTGTTTAATAAAATGGAGAAATGAATGGCACTATTTTAAGAACTTTGTGTCCTACGGACTGGTGAACAAAAGTCAACAGCTTTGACACGTACACATCTTTCTATTTTTATTTTTCCCCGTGCTTGAGTTGAATGCTCTTATTTATTTTCGGGAACAGTTGTATGTTAGAAAGATACCGTTCACATCTTTACAATATTGTTATTTCTTAAATTTTTAGTTGTATCAAGTTACTTAATCCATTCAGCCTTACCGCAAATTTACTCTGGAACGAAATTAGCATATCCTCGCCAGCACGTAATTCCTTTTTTGGTACTGAGCGTACCTGATGTAGTTTAATCCAGAAAAGCGCTTTGTACGCAGAGAAATTTAGGCATTTAAAGTCGTAGTTTTTTGCTATTTCGTCAACAATCTGTTTGATCAAAGATAGCAATGCAAGGCACTATTTTTAAGAATTTGTTTCATGCAAAACGGGAATAAAGTGGACGAAAGTTAATATCGTTGACACGTAAACTTCAAATTATGACCCCTAGTGTGTCTGATGAAGGTACATCCAGATAAAATGCGACTTTGGTCGTTATGGCATATACTCGATATTCCTCTCTTAAATTTTTTAGGAGTTTTTTTCTCGTACTGTGTGGAGGTCGTAAAAATTTTCGTCGTGCTCGAATTTGAGGTCTTATTTATGTTCGTGTGCTGGATACATATGTTGGAAAGATACGGTTTACAACTTTCCAACATTGTTAATTTTTTTATTTAGACTTGACACGTACACATCAATCCACTCCATTTTTAGCCTCTACTGTGTCTGATGAAGGTAAATCCAGTAAAGTGTTTGATTGTGTCCTTCTGGCATACATTCCAAGTATTTCTTTTGAATACAACTTGAACAATGCGAATCCCACCAAAAAAAAAAAAAAAAAACCGGGTGGAAATTTGTCTTGTATCTTTAACTATGTACTTTTGATCTCTCAAAAATGGGTATTTTACACAGGATTTGGGTCTCTCCCAATATACATTGCATACAACAATGAAGACAGAATAGTAAGACAATATGAAGGGATTATAGATTGCCATACTCTGGAGAAATCATAAGACGAACACTAAACACACCACACGTAAATACTTTACATATATCTTCGAGCAATATACTGCATAGCAATGACAAGTGGATGACTCCTGCAGAATAAAGAGGTCCTCTAATGGGTGGCATATATCTTACACTTTCTTACGAACTTTAAATAATCAAAGAGGAAGCAAAAGAAAACGAGAGAGCCCTACAAAAGGGGATAAATTAACAGACACGGAATATGACACATACTGAACATATAAAAACACACAACAACGAATCATGCAGATCCCACAAAAAAACCCAGGGTGATCTCAGGTGGTCCAGAACGGATAGCAGTTTCAGCAGCATTATTTTCAATCTGGTATTAGCCATTTGTTTGAAAAACAAAAAAAATTACGGACTTCGGGGGCTTTGAGTACTCTGTCGAGATTCAGTTTTTAAAAATTACCCATTTGTACTATTATTATTTGCTTATCCTTCTGGAGCACCTGATCCCACTCCTGCTTTTAAACGAGATCGTAGATTCCAAATTCTTTGTTCCTTTTGTTTTCGTTTTATCTTTTAGTTTGTTTCAAACTTGTCTTGTCTCTTTGGTCTATGCACTTTTGGTCTCTCTACACTGGACTTAACATATTCATGTCAGAGTTTTTAAGATAAGTTGTTGCTTTTTACTTCAACCTGATTGGAAAAAAGATTTTGTAAAAATTGAAAAAACAAATCTTTGCTTTTTTATTCATTATTTCAAGCTCTAAGAGTATTTAAAAAGCATAGTCATACATTTAAGGAATTGTTAAGTTTGTGACATTGAATAACAACGGTATTTATATTTTTTATTATGTTGCATGACGTTAGAAGTCGCAACATTGAATAACAACGGTATTTATATTTTTTATTGTGTTGCATGACGTTAGAAGTCGCATACTTTTATAATCATTAATTGTTTACTGATTGAAGCGTCAATAATAAGGATATTATCATTGACAACCGTTAGCATACCAAGAATAGGATTCATATACGAACAATTTTACAATTATTAAATGATTTATACTTCATCGAATCTTGGATTGATATAGCGGAATCAATTATAATATTATTTGACATCAACGCAAATAGTGTCAAATACCTATCAAATTGATAATTTCAATTTCTCTTCATTTTAACACAATTTTCTCATTAATCACCATTAAAACCTCAATAATCAGATTTATAATTTTTCATGGACTAGATTTTAAAACACGTTATGACAGATCCGGAAATTAATTCAAAGTTTTCTAGTACTCATAGTGATAATATTTTGCTTTTAAAAAGCAACAAAAACAGAGACATAGGATTAAACAGTTGTTGATAATCTACTGCTAAATTAATCAACACATTTATTTTTATTTATCTTATTTTAGTTCTAACTATATATATTAATTTTTAAATGTCTGACGTTTTTTCAACATGTGTAAACTTAACTGTCATTTATTCCGAGCAATTAGGAGCTTTTCACAAGACTATAGTTAAAGACCTCCTGAAATTGCACTTGTCATAGTCAGAGTGTATGTGCACAAATACAACACAAGTAATGGATAATTATTGACTTTTGTCAAAACTGAGTCAATTTTGCTATCTGGCGATATAAATGTACAAATATTAAGCCACGTATAGTAAAGAGTCGTTATCAATAAAATCCGATGCGTCTTGTCAGTACATCACGTACGACAAAAATTGAAATACCCAGAACTGCAATTAAACATTAAAAGCCATGTTGCATCAGATTATGCTTCGATTGATACCTGATGAAATTATTACAAATGCCATTATTTTCCCATCACAATACTAATCAAGCAAATATTGAACACCATTCTGAAAAAATAATCAATCAAAATAACGTTCTTTCATTGTTCTAGTGATTCAGAATCCAATTAAATAATCCTCCATAACTGTATAAAGTATATATTATATATTACAGATATATTTTTGCATACTGTACCAATATGTCATGCAAAACACTTTTTTATATCTAAACAGAGAGTATAGCTATAATTTTTTTATGCTTATTGTAACGACCAGATAAAGTTATGCCAACGCTTGACGATGCCGCACCTATACATATCAGTCTTTATCCTATAATTAAGATAAAAAGTTAACAGATAATTATTTTAATTTCCCATTTCCTCTGTAACATATGTGGTGCGAGAGTCTCAGAACTAATTAATTTATTGTTTAACTTTTGTAGAATCGTATTTCATGTTGTTGAATTTACTTTGACATTTTTCCCGATAATTTCTTGTGTATTTGCTTTCTCCCGATTCTGTCTCTTGCCAATACTTCCTAATGTCCAGACTTTCCACAAAAATGTTCGTGTATATATGCCCTCTTTCAATTTTGCCTAACGTCGAGGTCTTCTTCTCGATTTCGCTTTGTGTCTCTGCCTTTCGTCAAATTCTGCCTAGTGCATGGGCCTTTTTGCCGATTATGATTTGTCTTTGCCTTAATTTCAATTTTGCAATGTGACTAGACTTTCCTCCGAAAATGCCTTGTGTTTATGTCTTCTTTCCAATTCCGCATGATATCTAGGTAATCCCTTCGAGACCATTTAATGTCTAGGCTTTTCTCCTGATGCTACCCAGGTTTTAGGCTTCCCTCCCAAATCTACCGCTTCCATCTGATTCTGCATTGCGTCTATGTCCATCTTATGTCAAGGCGTTTCTTTCGAATCTGCACATCTCCATCTGTCTCGGCATTCCTGAAGAGACCATCTTTTATGTGTTACTTTACCCCAATCCCCTCTTATGTCTAAACTTTCTTGTTAGGTTCCATCCTTTCACTGACGATCTGAATTAGTTGATTAGGATTTTGTTTAAGGGACTTTAATACTAAGAGACGTGCATGCATTTTTCCATGTGATATTGTTTGATACTCACTGTTTTCATCAAGTATACAGCTGTATGGGGCATACTGAATTTACTAAGTAACATTATTAAATATTGTTACAACAAAACTTGAAAGAATATTATACATTTGACTTAAAAAAAATGTCTTAAACATATAAAAAAAATAAACAGAATTTCGGAGTTAAGTATCCCGAAAAATAATTAAGAATAATGGAAGCTTTTTTTTTATTTGTCCTACCCTGCTGACAATGTCGGCACTGTATTGTGTGTTGTTTGCTTAACCAATTAACTTGTAAAATGTGTCGGCATTATACTGCATGCTGCCTATGTTTGACATATTATTTGGCAAGTTGTTTTTCTGATATAAAGATTAAGGCAAACCACAATTAGTGCAGTGCAATATTGTGAAGCTACTAACATTTATGATCAACCAAACTTTATATATGAAAAATCACTTAAAACTATAGTCAAAAACAAACCGAAATATAGAAAAATTGTTTAGATCAACTTGATTAAATTGTTATAATTTTGGCAAGTTTTTATGAAATCATGGGTCAATAATTGAAATTAGAAACAAAAATAATATGATACTTAACTCCGAAATTCTGTTTATTTTTTATATATGTTTAAGACATTGTTTTTAAGTCAAATGTATAATATTCTTTCAAGTTTTGTTGTAACAATTTTTAATAATGTTACTTAGTAAATTCAATATGCCCCATACAGCTGTATTCTTGATGAAAACAGTGAGTATCAAACAATATCACATGGAAAAATGCATGCACGTCTCTTAGTATTACGTATTCCCTTTTAATCACATTTATTGAATGAAAATAGCGAAAATTCTTTAGTCACTTATATCAAAAACTTGTATATGAAATAAAGTGTTGTCGCAAACCAAAAATAATCTGGACGCAGCATCAGATTTTAATGGTTTAAAGGTCACAATTATAAATATTGAATGCAAAATAGCCTAAATTCTTTCGCCGACGGAATAAATTGATAAAAAATTAAAGGAAATGTCTCGTTGCGTACCAAAAAATATCCAGATTGTTCATTGCGTATTCACCTCTTAAAGTCAGAATTTTAGATTTTGATTGTAAAATAGAACAAGTTCATTAGTTGTATGAATTTATTCTATTCTACGTTCAGTTCCGTGAGCATCTCGACTATAAATTTCCAAGCTTTATACCAAGATTTATTTCTGGAAATAGACCAAGATCGTCAAATTGTTCCCAAGATTTTAGTTAAACGGGATGACTTCAACTTTCCTTCGTGTTTTAGACGTTTTATATTTATATGCTTCCTCTGGCTACGCGGTTTATGTGTCGCAGTCGATTCGTTATTATCGTGCCTGTTCTAAGTATCAGGATTTCTGAATGACCATTAATGTTGTCGTGTAAATTAATACAAGAAGGATACGTCAAATTAAGGTTTACATCGGTCTTCCTTAGATTTTGTGGCCACCATCATGATTTGGATGATCCATTTGGTATCAAGGTATCTAAATGAGTTGCGGACCTGTATTTGAAATTCAACAAAATAACCTGCTATTAGATTAGAGTAAAATGATCCAATGAATGGTGTCGCGCACCAGATAGGGGATGCTTACCCTTCAATCTGCTGATTCTACTTGTTTTGTAAAGGAGTACTTGGAGTCCAATCCTTTGTCCTTTTTATTTACGTTTCATTTTTAGTTGGTTTCCAGTTTATCTTGTCTCTTTTTACTATGCACTTTCGATCTCTCGAACAGGTACTTGACTTTTAGCAAATGTCTTGTAGAAAACGAAACATAATCTGAATTGAACAAGGAGTAATATTTCACAACCATTGGCAAAATTTTAATTTTTTTTGGAACGAAAGAAAAAACAGCAATTAATTTTTATTGCTTGCATTTATACCATTTATTTTTCAAAATTATTACAAATATCTTGTCACAGCAAAAATAATCCGGATTGTATATTGCATATTCATCTCATAAGGTCAAAAATAAAAACATAATTATGTATGAAAAATAGCATAAGTCTTTACTGGTATTTATTTACACCACAAATTTGCTAAATTTTGGAAAGGTCTTGTCACATACCAAAATAAATCTAGATTGTACATTGCGTAGTCATCTTTAAAGTCAGAATGATACATTCATTAACCTCAAGCAATTATACCAAAAAGCACAGTTTTGGAAGAAAATCTTGTCGCGAACCATTATCACCTGGATTATATTTATTATTTGTTTTTTTGTGTCAGATGTGTAAATAAAAATGACATCAATTTTTTGGTCGCATGTATTTATACTAGAACCTTGCAAAAATATATTGTCGCTTACCATACATTATCTGAATTGTACATTAGGTATTCATCTCTTAGGGTCAACCCTAACCCTAACCCTAACCCAACAATTTTGAAAAAAATAAACAAATTTCTCGATACAAACACAAATAATCTGGATTTTAAATTACGTTTTTTGCTCTAATGGTCAGAATGAGTTATTGATTGATTGAATGTTGCTTAACGTCCTGTGGCTAATATTTCATGCATATTCAGGACTAGAGCATATTAATGAATTAAAAAAGATGAATGAACCCTACTTTGTACAAGACCGACACGCTGAGCCAGATTTTTAAAGTGTTTGCTCACGAAAGCATGTCCTTGAATACATGTCACTGTACCCAGACACACTATTCTGACTCTTGTCCGACCAGTCTTTGCTCTTATTCCTAAATGCTGCGTGCTTTTAGCAGCAAATACCACTTTTAATGTCTTTGGTTTGACCCGTACGTGGATCAAACCCATGATCTTTCGCATTTGAGACGAACACGCTCACCATTGCATCACCGAGGCGGTCAGGTCAAAATGATAATTTTGAATGAAAAATAGCATAAATTCTCATTTCACATGAATTCATACCACATATTTGCAAAATTTTAAAAAATTGTCTAAAAATGATCTGATACATTCATTGAATATTTATCTCTTAGGATCAGAAGCATAAATTCCCATTGAAAATAACATAAAGTCTAATTACTTTGTTTTTCGGATTGCAATTCAAGATTACAAATTAATTTTGATTTTAACGACATTCTCCTGTCATTATGAACTTTCATTTTGGTAAGATTATCGATATATGATTTAATATAAGATAAATTAAGAACTGTGATAATTTGATAAACCTCCGGTTAATAGCTGGAAAGAAAATCATGACTTCGAATCATATCTAATACCTTTTCACAAGACAATTCCAGAAATCTTATTACAAGAATTTTATTCAACAGGCTCGACCCTAGAGAAGTCATAAGAGTCACAAGCAGATGGTTTTGATTTCAATTTAATATTAGTCCATGATGTCTTTCATTATTACAGATCATAAAAGGACAATTACGAGTGGAATCATTGTTAAATTTCTTAACATGAACGAAAGGTGGGGTATGATAAATGATGTTAACACACTGTTTTTATTGATATTAGTACTTTTTTCAACAATGTTTGGATCTCCTCTTTTCCATATTTTCGTTCCTATGCTGCTGATGAGTGGTTACACATTAACATGCGCATTAAGCATATACAATTTACATATATTTTTTCGACAAAGTTAAAGTTGTATTCCAAAACGAAAGCTTCTTATACTAATGACATAAACATTATTAAAAAAAACGAATAAATGGATATTTGAAACATTTGTTATAATTAATTGTCATGGTTGGTCTCTATGTTCCTGTTATAATCTATCATATTATTGAATAATTAATATTCTATTAATTCAAGATCTATAACTCTTTCATTTGATAAATAGGGTGAAATTATCATTCTAAATGAAGCCGTTGGATTTTCTCCTTCTTCACTAAAGATAACAATAACTTCTCGTCGTTGAATGAATATTACATAATGTTATGTCTTTAAATAACATTTGTTTTACGAGGCACATTATCAAGATTTTTATGATTAGCATTCATTACGCGTAAAAATCCTATAATCGCATGTGAATTTCAAAATGAAATATAAAATTTTACAATAAATAATCAGTTTTGCCGACATATTTAGTTTCTATAGTTGAAAAATTGATGTTCATTATTGCAAATCTATTTTTGCCGATCTATTTGTTTGGTAGCAAGTGAATTATTTACATACTGTACATTTCTATTCTTTTAGCTAAAACAGCCAATCGAAGGATGCCATAAGTAAAATTATTTTGTAAATTTCATCTCTCTGAATAGGTATTGAATTGAAAACTAAATCAATATACTCCTGCAACTTTATCTATATCTATTGTTCAGTTCTCCAAACTTTTACTTGACTTCCAATCGCACACGCCATCCTTTTGTTTCCCGCATATGGCTATTCATCACACAGCTTATAGATGTAATGGACGATACAAGAGTTCTCGTGCACTCAAACGATTTGGTTGAAAAGATTTAACTGCTGAAACTACGCGAAAAAAGTTGAAATTGCTCCTCGGTTTGTCATCAACTTTGGGTTACAATAACAAAACGAGGGATGCTTACCTTTCCGGAGCACCTGATCCCATTCATGTTTTTAAAAGAGTTCGCATTTGTAGCTTTTGATTTCGTTTTATTCTGCTTTTAATCTCTCACATGGATATTCGACACTGGACTTTGAACTATACACTTTTGATCTCTCACATGGGTATTCTACACTGGACTATAAACTATACACTTTTGATCTCTCACATTGGTATTCAACAATGGACTTCGAGCTATACACTTTTGATCTCTCACATTGGTATTCTACACTGGACTTTAAACTATACATTTTGATCTCTCACATGGGAATTCTACACTGACTTGTGTCCAATACAGAATTATCCAGATAAATGAAGACGAAGAGAAGAGAAGTGATATTTTGTCAAATATTGAACTCGTTTTCTTTAACAAGTTTTGGCGTCCTTTGAAGTTTATTCATTGTTAACGCATATTCAATTTGCAATCACTAGTGAGTGTCACCCATAAACAGTAAATGTAATATATTCAATTGGCTTTAGAAAGGATAAAACGGCAAATGCCTTTTAAACAGGCTTTAACTAATTCACTCCATTTTCGGAGCACCTGAGTTATTCCTTGTTTTTGTTTTCACTTCGTTGTGTTGTTTGTTCTTTTTCGTCGTCTTGTGCTCTTTTTGCTGTTAATCGTAACCTTTATATTGATATTTTGCCTTCACTTGCTTGTTCTGTCAATAGTACAAAAAAGTCAGCTAGAAGGGGTGCACAATCTAAGTCATATCTGAATATTCTGTTAGATGCCCTTTTTCGACAACTATGAAAACTACGATATAAACTGTATTATTTGATAAGCGTATAAAAATACCATTACAGCAAAAAAGGCTGTGTTTGAGTAAAATTATTTCACATAATTAAATATTGACAAACTTTGTCGATAAACACATACATCTCAACTATGTATTTTTAAAAAACAGATTGAGAGAAATCAATATAACATTCTCCCCATAAGTATACAAGAAATGCATTGGTCGTGTTATTCTTTGTTTTTGTTTAAAGGATTGGTCTGTTCCATCAATGACAAAAGGAACACTGAGACTTGAAAGGGGTACTCAGAATTCGTTTGGTAAAAAAATAAACAAAACCATGGCAAACAAACCGTTTCGATAAAGCAAGTAAAGGCATAAAAAGCTTTTAAACATGTGTATTACTGCATTATTTACTTGAGAATTGTATTACGTTAATTGATAAAAAAGTAAAATGTTCAAGAAACACGAAAAATAGGGAAAATGTAAACCAACGTAGGCAAACACGATATTGATATTAAATTTTGATATAGACAGAATTGGTGAATTCAAAATAGAAATGGTTATGGTTTTGGCAAAATTTATACTTGTCCTGTCTGAAGACATCCAGAAAAAATATGAGAAATACTATTACACATGTAGCAAACGCCTTTGCTTGGTAGGGATATAAGTAAAAAAGCGATACCTATCAATAAGGCTGATTAAGCTTTTTTATACCTATCAATAAGGCTGATTAAGCTTTTTATACCTATCAATAAGGCTCCCTTTTACATGAAAGTGGACAGAAAGAACTTAAACATTCTATATATTTGGAAGTGTTATTGTCCACCAAAAGAATAATATATAATATTTCATATCATATATGAAAATGAAAATACATAAAGTAAATGTCATAGAGACTGCATTACTTTATAAGGATATATGGGGTAAATGTCCTAGAGACTGCATTACTTTATGGAGTAAATGTCCTAGAGACTGCATTACTTTATGAAGTAAATGTCCTAGAGACTGCATTACTTTATAAAAGCTATTGTTTGGATTAAAATCGTCGGATTGAAATTAAAAAAAAAACTTTTTTGTTTTGATGAAATATTGAATCAATCTTGTATATTTTAACGTCGGTATTTGGTATCAAAACAATGATGTATATATTTCAGTCAATAACAATTCCGATAAAATCATACAAGGGTTTTCTCCTGCATTTGAAACCAATCTCTATCAGTGTAAAATCGATGACCAAAAAATCCTGTTTCAAATATCTTTTTCGATAGATATGTTGACAATCTTGTTGTATTACAAATGAAGCGATCATTAGGAGCATTATAAATATTAATAATATAACAGTTACTGCCTGCACGATTACATCCTTCATTTTTGTTAATTGGATGTGAAGAGTACTGAATAATAATCTAGATAATTACATTATTGAATTACGAGGACACAAATGTTTTTTGAATCATTCATCATATAAAATGAGTTGTTGGCGTTCCAAAGGAAGCTGTTTATTTAGATTGTTTTGGTTTTGAGGCATGCGCTTATTAAATGTCATTTTATTTTAACCGGATACCTCTGCTGGTGGAACATTGGTCCCCGAGGGTGTTCACCAGCCCAGTTGTCAGACTTGTCTGACATGAAATTTATCAAACAATGTTTTACAGAAATTTGCTGCATTTGCT
>JARWCS010351296.1:0-11060 GCA_034783895.1 Geukensia demissa
CCGTTATGGTATGGACTCTAGTTCATTGTTGAAGGCCATAATGGGACCTGTAGAAGTTTAAATTCTACTGTCATTTGATGGTTGGCTGTCTCATGGACAATCATGCCACATCTCCTATTTTTATATATGTTCACATTTCAGTACAATTATATACAAGTACTTATTCCATGAGTTAGTTTCTACTATAAATCAACTACATTTTTCTTATAAATGGGATGAACCCTCCCACACCACCCCCACCTCATATTATGACTGGAATAAAGAAAACCATCCAAAAATCTGTCAGAATTCTGCATGTGATGGATTTTAGAAATTATACTTCCATCCTAATAAAATGAAATGTGCAATCTTAGTCACCTCCTAAATGATTTCTTGACCAATGAAAACCAACCAGAACAACGACATTACCAGAATTCTGTTGCATTTCTTAAAAGGTCCATTTGTTCATCTTTGAAAAAAAATCTCTTTGAATGCATCAATTTTGGCCATTATTTTTTCCCAAATGATTAAATAATAAAGAAAACAAACTGAAAATTGAATGCAGCCTTGTGAAAAATTATTGAGATCTGAATTCTTTTAGCACACAAAATTTTGTACAACAATTTCTCTCAGACAAAAATGTGACTTACTTGATATCATTAGACTGGGAAGAAAAGGCAACAACTTTTGACACCATTAGTTCTATCAAGGCATTTGTTTGTTGTCTGAAACAAAAAAAATAATACCAGTACAGTTAAAAAAAGAATTTTTTTTATATTTTTTATGATTTGATAAATGGATTAATTTCATATTACAGTTTAATGCATATATAAGTATATATTTGTCATTTTAAATAAGAGTCTTAGACAGCTGAGCCTAAACTGTTTAACTTGCAACCGTTTATTGTTTATAATTCAGTTCATTTAAGTTAAAATTCAACAACTGCAAGGTCAAAATGAAAACCATAAAGAAAATGTTTCCATGGGACAAAGATGATCTCTGGGAAACAGGAAGTAGACCTCTGGGAAACAGGAAGTAGACATATGAAAGATCTAAAAAGGAGAGACATAGTTTGACTCATCCCATATGCTTAAGACCAAATATCAAATCAATCAGACATACACAAGACAAGAAATATTTGACATAAAATGATGTACCTAAAGACGGATGTACAAACATATGTATTGGGGTAGCTAAATGCCCCCATTCACTAACGGCAGGGGTAGGAAAATCAAGAAATATTCTGTGTACAAAATCTGAATACTTCAGTCAATCTGGTTGTTTCAGAGACTAAAAGGTGACCTTCAAACTTCAACAAGATTAATATAAAATTTTGATAACTGATTCAGTTCATAAAGCCAAAGGATATCTCATAATCAGGATAAAAAAGAAACTTTTTCATAACATTAATTTCTATACGTGGTACAGCACTTGAATTTTTACCATACAAGAAAGGGTGCTTTTGATACAACACATGTCATACAGGTTTGTCAGATATTTGGCCAGGATCCTTGGTTATGGTGAAAATTTCACAAAAGTAAGACTTATGACTATTTGTAATTCCTGTATAAATTATGTAAATTAACAATCACTTGTCCTTGTCTGTAAGAACTTAATAAATGCTTTGAACAATGTTTATTCTCACCGTTGATAAACTTTTTGATCATGAATTAATCTCTTTGGACGCCTACACAGGTGAAATTGCTGGCATAGTATCAACGAGATGCCTTATCTATTTTGATGTAATCACGTGACAAAGAAGTGTTATAACTGTTCCAGAAACAGTTTCTAGAAAATGGCCTCTTTGCTGACATATCTTAAGTTTGCCTCCAAGACTAATGTGAAAATAATTTAATATACTGCAAATAACTCTTCCTGACCATTGTGGTTTTACATGGAATATATAGGGAAAAATTTTGGGTTGTGATTACTTTTTTCCTTTAACAAATGACACCGATATATTTCTACCATTTGGGGTTCCAGCTGCACTATAAGTTTTTTTTCTAAACATTTCTTTTCAGGGAAATTTCACATACAACCGCCCCACCGCTCCCCCCTCCCCCCAAAAAAAAAAGAACAAAGAAGAAGGAGAGGCAAAGTCAACTTTAAATGCATGTCTCTTTTATTTTATTTTTTTTTATTAAAAAAACCTATATTTTGAAAAAAACAAAGTCACTCTTAAATAGGGGAGACAACTCTTTTGTCATTGCCATTAGGTCTTACTAACCTTTGCCTAGTCAACTGACCAAGCAACACAGGGGTGCATTCAAAATATCACATTACAATTATTTTATTCACCAATGCAAAGATGCTTACTCATTAACAGGACTGGTCTGTATACTGGTACCGTTAGTTATACCAGAACCAGGTGGTCTTGTTCCAGTTATTTTTATAGCATCAATTTCTACCCAGCTCTTGGCAGCAGTACAATCAACTTCTAATCTTATGCTATTACAGGCAAACTGAAGTGTCTGGAAATTAAAGGGAATGAACACCTTTTTTAATAAGCAGGCTTCCTATAAGAAATCATGCCTATGTAAACAAAAATAAATAACTTTTAATACAAAAAGTCCTTGCATAAAATGCAAAAGGCTGTGCAAAAATCATATCTTCAAATTGAGGACTCAACCCTCCTCAAAGAATTTTCAGTCCATATAACTGCTTTGGAAAATTTTACCGTGCCATTAATATTTTTGTTGAGATTGTGTTATGATTGGTCTTTAAAGAGTTGTTTCTCTTGGACATACAGCATGTTGCTGTTGCTGTTGTGAATTGTGCAAATATGACTTAGGATCTGTTTGGGCCTTTGAATAAATTGTGAAAATGGCCACACACAATTTGAGAGACCTTTGGAAACTGTCCAATGTCTTAGCTTAATATTGCAATTGGCAATAAATCAAAATACAATGTATAGGAAATTACACCCAGTGTTATTATCTATGGCAATTTGTATAATTACAGATGTCGGTACAGGTAGCTCCCATATTGCCTGGGGGTCGGAAGATCAGCATGGCCCAAATGGATGAAGAGGAGTTTGAGAAAATTTTACAGGTTTTGCAGAAAGATTTTGAACTGCGACAGAAAGAACAAGAAAGACTAAGGTAAATACAATTGGGCTGTTAAAAGAATAAGATAAAAAAAGATATGGTGTTAATATTGATGAAGACTGTAAGCAGCTTCTGAAATGTCTTCAAGAAGTCCTCTTGATGAGATCTTAATTTATCAAATTGATTGACAAATGTACACATTAAATCACAGGCCAAATACTGAATATAGATAAATAATTTATAACAGTATATTGCAGATTTTAGCTATGGCATCCTGGATTTGTCCATTAGATCCATATTTTATTGGCATTACAAAAATTAGATAATTTGAAGCAAGTGGTAGAATGTAGTAAAATTATAAAGTTTGTAATATTGTAGTTTAATGTAAAAAGAAAATCTTGTAGTTTGTCAAGTTATATAAAGAAAATATTAAATTACAATTTTAAATAGAGGTGTTTTCTGTAAAAAGAATGTGTTTATTTAACTTTTAAAGGGTGAAATTGTAGGATGAATGTCAATAAAATACATAACTAAATGTAATGATGATTGGGCATTTAACAATGTTTGCTGGTCTGAAAAAAAAAATGAAAAAGTTTTTTAAAAGCTTATGATTGATTTTTAGACCATTCATATTTGAACAAAATAAGCAGAAAAAAAATTATGGGTCAATGTGCTCATTTTTTTAGATAAAAGCTGGTTTCTCTTGATTTTACATAGGTTTTGTGTTAGTAGATTTTATCTATTAAAACTCCTGAAGAAATAACTAAGAAATTCATGAAAATTTCTCAAATGGAATTTTACAATGTGTTTGATAAAATTATAAAAGAAAACTGGGTGTCAATGGGCCAAAAATCTTAATGCTACCAAAATGAATAAATCTAGAGGTGTTCGAAAATTGACTGAACTTCAGCAGTAAACATCCCTAATTAGGAAATCTAGTGAAAAAAAAGATTGGAAATCAGGGCCTTTGTTAAAACTTTGATAATACTCCAGTAATTAAATGGAGAATCTTTAGGTCATAAGAATTACTCAAGTTATGTCTAAATGAATTTATTTCAGAATTTGATCACCCCAGTTAATTTGACATCAATGGCCATCAGAATTGTCCAAGTTAATTTGACATTGATAGATTAATCCTATTATTTTCTTGGTTTGTCAAAAAGAAAGAAACAGCTTTTGTTAGAATTCAGTGCTTATTTCTGTATAGAAAATTGAGATGACAGGTATGATTGTCCATGAGACAGTTATCCAAAATGTGTAAATTTCTAACTTCTACAGGTTGCCCTAAGGCTTTCATTAATGGACACAGTAGTTTTGCGTGTAAAAGCATTGACCCTAGCTTATATTGTACAGAGCTAAAATATGTGTTTGGAGACTGCTTCTTCTTCTAAGCATGCATAGCTAATGTAACATAGGTGATAATAACCATTTCTTCTTTCCTTGCAGTAAAATTCAAGAAGATATTGAAGAAGAGAACAAGAAAGCCACTGTGTTGTCAAAACAGACCAAGTTAAATGAGAACATATGTATCCGGTGTTGTCAGTCATTTGGAATAATATTTAATAGGAAACAGACGTGTCAGATCTGTAAATTATTCATCTGTAAATCATGCTGTCTCTATGATCGGGAAAATAAAGGATATATTTGTCACATCTGTGCTAAAGATAGGTTAGTAAACTCAGTTGCATATGCTGTGAAAGGACAAAGGTTTCTTTATGTACTCTGTCTTTCTCTATCAGTAAAACTTTATTTCTGTGAATTTATGACTGAAATATTGTTGAAATTTTCACAAATCCAAATAAAAACTAGAAATAACCAGAATGTACTCATTTCTATTGGAACAATTTAAAAGTGGCAGTCTGTTGAATTGGTTGATTGAATGTTGCTCAAGTCCAATGGCAAATATCTTATGCATATTCCTATTGAGTGATGTTGAATGAACCCTGCTTTGTACTAGATTGACACACTGAGCTGGATTTTTTTATATGCCAGCTTAAGAAAACAACAGACCTGCCACTTTATTTAGATACATTAGTCTGATTTTTTCCGGAGAACCTGAACTCACCCGTTTGTGTTACTCCAGCTTTAGTTTTCAGTGTTGTGTGTTCTATGTTTGTCTTTCGTTTCATTTTGTTGGCCATGGTCTTGTCTGTCTGCCGACTTTACGATTTCTGTCTGTCCCTTTGGTATCTTCGAATTCCTTTTGGTATTTTCGAATTCCTTTTGTTTGCAGTATGGCTATATAACTTGCTTGCTTTCTGACAATTTATGTATATATCTTCACCTGGTTGCTGCAACAGACCTTTTGTGAATCTTTATTTGCACTAACAGTTACAATAACATTAAACTACTTATTATGAAAAACTATATGCAATGTTAGTTATTATAATATACATAATCATGATGATGTACAGACTTATACTTTAATATAAATATCTAGCACTGTAGTTATAACCATTGAACTTTGATATGATATTTATTAGCATTTGAGACTAGATGAATTTTATAAGCCTCAAATTTGTCTTTATTGTTTCAAGTTACTATATTTTGAATATATATACATGTGGCTATATTAATCTACAAGATACTTTAGGAAACTATACAATAAAGTACTTAAAAAACAAATTGAAATGTCAAAACGTCAATGTTGCAAAACTGGTTGTTCAAATGGAGGATACAGACTTAAAATATGGAAATGCAAAATATGTATTTTACACAATTCAAACTATGGTACATTGCCTTGTAATTGTAACCCTCCATTTCAACTCTTTCCATTTCCTACTGACATTGAGGAAAGGAAACAATGGTCTAAAGCAGTAAACCGTAAAGATATCAAAAGTCCTGATAAAATTTGGGAACCTAATAGTGATTCCCAAATTTGCTCAGATCATTTTGTAGATAAATGTCCTACGGTTCATAGTCCATACCTTACATTATCTTTAGGTTACGAGACCAAAAAATTACACTCCGTAAGCCACCAAAATCACCTCTCTTTTTTAAACCTGAGAATATCCCAAATAAAAAAGCTAAACAAGATGTTTCTGAACACTAAAATTTCAGAAAGTTTACATAGTCCATCAATTGGTTCTAAAAGTGTTCCTTCTGATTTACAGGACCATAATTACGATTATGTAGACATTATCAATATTGAGGAAGGTTGTGACTCGTGTACCTCAAAAGACTTTGTAATAAAAATTTTTAAAATGCAAGTACAAAAACGGACTAAAGAGGTTACTTACTATAAAAAATTACACCAATCAAAGGTAGATAGACCATTTGATGTTGACTTGTGAACAATGATAAAATGATGGAAATTTTACAATGGTGTACTCTGCAAGGCTGCATTTTTGCCATTTTTGATTGTATGAGTTCAAGTTTACCAAAATTGAAGTATTGGAGAGTTTGTAGAACTCCATGTAACCCTCTTAGATATAAAACTACCCACATAAAGAAATACGGGCGTAACAGGCATTTATCGAGTAAAGACGAGTTGTTGCTGACGCTCATGAAAATCAGGATTGGTTTGCTAAATCAAGATTTAGCAGACCGTTTTGGCTTGTCTAAGCAGTCTGTTTCTAATATATTCACAACTTGGATCAGAGTTTTAAATAAATTTATTGGTGCACTGGTTTTTAATCCATCAAAGGAAATGGTAAGAGAGAATTTGCCTCCTTCATTTCAAAACTCCACCTACAGTTCAGTGAGGCACATTATAGATTGTACCGAAATGTTTCTGGAGACCCCCCAAAATCTACCAGTGCGCACTGATACTTGGAGTGATTATAAACATCATAACACTGCTAAGTATTTGTTAAGTATCACTCCCTCTGGTATGTTCAACTATGTCTCAAAAGGCTGGGGTGGTAGGACAAGTGATAAATATATCACCCAACACTCTGGTTTTTTGGATATAGTTGAACCTTATGACAAAGTGTTAGCAGATCGTGGCTTTACCATTACTGAGGACCTAGTACTTAGGAATGCAGAACTACTCATCCCCCCAGGGCGGCGTGGCACTGCACAGTTCTCAACAGCTGAGGTACGTAAAACAAAAGAGATTGCCAACCGCCGCATATACATAGAACAAGCTATACGGAGAATGAAGAGTTTCGCATTCTTAAGGACGAGGTGCCCATGACAATGCTTCATCACCTGGATTCCATTGTACAAATTGTAGCAGGACTTCGTAATCTTTACCCATCCTTGCCAAAATACAAATAAGTGGCATTTTTTCTTACACATTGGAAAATGGTCACAGTTTTGATGCATTTACTTTCATGGTTCATAATTTTGGCCTTAAAAATAAAACTATTTTTTATATAAAAAACTGTTTACCAAAAAAAAAATTAATTACATAAAAATGTCATTCAAAATATATGAACTGGCTCTTAACACATTTAACTTTTGTTGTTTATTGCATGAATATAATTTGAAATTGATGCTCAATGCAGTTTTTAAACATATTTATTCCAGAATAGAAAAACATGTAACTGAAAAGTAAATTTGCATTAGTGAAACAAACTTTTGTTGAAATGGAAGAATTATCTTTCTTTAATTCCATTTTTAGCTAGCTAAAAAATAGAGGGGTGAAACATTATTTTGTTCTTTCTATTTCTGTGACTAAAATATATATAAAATAGGTTACTGTTAATGAGAAGAAGATTTGTCATGTAAAATTCTCTTACAATAACAACATTTGAACTACTGGCTTAATACAAATGACTCTTAATTTGCTTTAATAACTTTCGGACTTCCTTGAAATTGTTAGTATAGACTGTAGAAAAATATAGCAATAACTATAAACATAAGGCTCCATACGTTGGATAAACATGTGTTTGAACCTTTTGACATTCTTGTTTGCGAATAACATATTTAAACTAAGGCCACATCAATTCAATACCACATTTATCATCCTGCTGCTGTGTAATATAGGAGTTTTAAGTTTTTTCTTTAAATTATCAGTTTTCAAATCTTCATCTAGAAAATCAGGAAAAAAAATATTTTAAAGTCTATGAAAGAGGAACTTTGTTCAAGATAATAATAAATTTTTAATAATAATCCAAGCTTTTAACATGTTTAACTCTGTATCATGTTCACTGAACAACATCTTGTGGCTTCTATAGAATATAGTGAATAGATAAAATACATCTTTCATACAATGTAGTCTAATGGCCTTATGTTTTGCAACATGACCTTTTTCTAGATACTTTTTTTAAAAAATAATGTAGGAACAATTTTTTTCTTACCAGACCAATAAAAACCTGAAAAATGTGTGGAATATAACAAATGAGGTACCCGGTATTGATTTTGTATGGCCTTATCAAACATTTTTAGCTGGTTAAAAATACATGTATCTAAGCACAAGATGGACATGTCCATGTCTTCAAAGATTTTAATCCAGATTTGGTGACTTTAACACATTTGAAATGACACCAAGTGTTACAAGAGTCGCAACATATACTTCTTTCACCAAAACTCTGTATATTTTCTTCTTCTTTTACTCTTTCATTGCATACAGGACAGAAAAATACACCACCTGTAATAGCTGATGTTGATGAATTTACATTGTCGACTTCCATAGGTTCATCAAGTTTCTCAGTGGAATCATTTAAACATGTTATTAAATATGGAACCATGAAATTGCAATAAAAGTAGTTTAAATTGCTTAACATATTTTGCCAGTATTTGTTATCAAATTTAATTCGCTCTTGGTGAACAGAATATGATGAATAAACAAAAAAATCACAATAATTATAACCTGTCACTGCCATCTGGCCCTGGATTTGCCCATAGTATGCATGATTAGACTTCAAAGACACATTTTCATTGATCTTTACCAGATAATTCAACTTTGATTTATTATCATCACATTGACAAAATTTTGGTTTACATTTGGAAGACTGAGGAATAATTGGACACTTGATTTCAACAACACCTTTTCCACAACAGGAACAAGAGACTACTAAATCAGGACTTGCACCTAAATATTGAAATTTCTCATGCAAAAATAGTCCACATTCCTCTACCATGAAATCTTGGTGATTCTTTTCATTTCGTTTTAAGTAATCCCTTTTGGCAATTGGCTCCATGTTGCGTCCATGTTTTATAGCTCTTGGACATTTCTCTGGGTCAGCTGAAATATTTGAAATAATTGAGTTTCAACTAAGGCCCTGTTCACACTACAAAGGTTAATCAGGATTAACATTGGTAAATGTGGATTAAGTCACTTTGCGTTCAAACTAGATTTAATGTGGATAAGGTCACTTTGCGTTCACACTAGGTTTAATGTAGATTAAGTCATTTTGCCTTCACACTAGGTTTAATTTAATGCAGATTAACTAAGTTTATCTGGATCAAGTTAAACCAGATCAAACTGTAGTGCAAATGCAAATTTGGATTAAATCTGACGTCATAATTAATAACATTAATTATTGTCTTTTGCTTTCTGCGTTTCAATTTTAATCTGAATTAAGTTAAACCCGAACCCCAATGCTAATGTGAATGCAAAAGCCTACCTATATACTGGCCTAAGTTGATCAGGATTAAGTTAAGCCTAGTGTAAATGAGGCCAAAGTTGCAGTTTTGAATCCATCAAATTTGTCAAATTATATAATTATTAAAAAAAAATGAAATAGAAATATCACTCATTTCAAGATCACTGTATTAGAACTATTCAGAATAAGCTCTAAATTGTCAATCAGGTGTTTGTATTTTGTATTTTAATGATTCACTTTCCTTGCATGGTGACAACTTAACTATATTTGACATAGTACCTGTAAGCATTTTTTTGTCGAAAGAATCAAGATTTAAATTTGACACACTAAGTCTAAGTCTGTCATCATGCAGCATCTATGTTAAGTTATAAACATCATGAACATGATACAACTCGAAATATTGATGCTACATAACAAATTGGTAAAATGACTATGTTTTCATTAAGTGTACCTGATATTCCAGATTCTCCCATTAGAGTGTTCAGTAGTGGTAAAGCTTTTGGATCTTTATTAAGATCTGCTTTCGCAGTATTTGTTTTTGTATGTACTGCATAAAACCTGCAATCATCATGCAAATATATTGTAAAAGAAGATATTGATTTAATAGAAGTTGTAGAAAAAACAATCAACTTGTTTAGTGTTAATTATTATTTATTATTGACTACTGACTAAGGTTATAAAGGCAAGTTTGTAGATTGAAAAATTTCAACCATTTAATGTTCAAATCAAATATAAATTTCAAAGGAGTAGGTACGATAAGCCCCATATTTGGCCAAATTTTAGATTTTGTGACACAATAATCAGTTGTTGTGAAAATGCTGTTTAATAATCGTCTTGTAATAATTCATTACTTTTTTTTGTTCACTTTTCGTCATTTCGACAAAATGAAAGGGTATATTTGACTTTTTGACAAGAACATTTTAACATTTTCGTTAAAAATACTAAATTTTTGGAGGTGTTTTGTTCAAAATAGATATGATCGCACAAAAACATCACGAAGACATTTTAACCTAACATTTATACTTGATTGATCTTTAATTGTGCAAAGTTTGGTTGTGATGTTTTTGTGCAATCTATATTATGCATCCACGGTTTTTCGTTTAGGGCAATTTAAAGCTTTTCGCAAGTAGTGGTAAACCTCCATATTTGTAAATTACTCATGTTTTTTCTCAAGGTTGGAGTGCTGTCCCCATATCTTCTCATTTTCATATTGTATGATTACTTAAAATGAGTTAATCTTACTTGGATGCAGTTATTCTTCCCTTTCTTGCCTCATACCATACTTCAGATTCAGACTGATTTTGTGTTGCCTTTTCCAATAGCTCGATTTCCTTGCAACACAACTTTGGAAACGAATCCAGAAGGTCTCTCTCTTGTCCAAGTTTAAACTGTTTTGCATGGTTAATTACCGATGACTTCTGCACAATTGTGTTAATATGAGTTTGCCCTGAAAAAAAAAAATTTTTTTGAAAGAATTATTTAATATTGATTTTTACATGTTTTAGGGCTTTTAATTTTATTGCTTTACTTGGGTTTTTTG
>JARWCS010351307.1:0-11057 GCA_034783895.1 Geukensia demissa
CGTATCAATTGAGAGATATACACTCCGTATGCAGGTGCGGCTGGAATGTTGCTGGACATGAACGGAAAGTTTACAATAGGAAAATCAAATTAGATTCATACTTGGAAAAACATCCATTTTTTAATTCCATGATATAAAACCTTCACTTTTGTACTAAATTCTCCATATTTTTCCTTACATCTGATTCATGATGTATTGTCTTTGTCATCATCACTACAATGTATATCAGGATTTTTATATTTATATGTTGATATACATTTTGTAGGACTCAACATTTAATCCATAAATATCCAAAATGCCATCAGTGGGTTCAACAAGCAAAGACAATTGCTTAAGATGTATTTCTTGTGGCTTCTGTGAGAACTCAAAATAAATGCACCAATTTGGAAATATAATCTTCTTCAAGAATAACATCCAGTGACCTAATTTCCTGAAAAAAAATCATAAAATATTATCTATATATATATAGTTTACAATAAATTATAAGTTGAAGTAGTAAGAACATTAAGTGTATAATTTCACCCATCAGCTTCAATTATGACATTTTTAAATATGTTTGATTCAGCCATACACAGGCAATATCTGATCCATGTACTTGAATTCAATTAATTTAAAGCAAATACAAAGACCACCAACTAAAACACTTAAGGTGATAAGTCCAGTAAAATGATACTTTCTGAATATTTGAATATGATTTTAATTAGGTCACAATGTCAGTAAATACATGCATGATTACAGTAAGGTTTTGTGGAGAAGATAAATGTTCAACTACTGTATCAAATAAACCCTATCTGCATATGAAAATTTAAACTTGTTCATATTGCCAACTTGAATTTTGAATGGTTTTAATTTGAAGAAAATAACGGTGAGTTTTTGGAAAGTCGATGGTATGCAGCATGCTGTTTGGTTTGAAGCGTTAATTTAATAAGTCAACCATTTCAACATACCTTCCATGTCTTTCCCCGACTTGTGTTCCAATATTAACAGGCCGAAATATTCAAAATTGGCTGAATGGGTAATCATCAACCTCCGAAATTGTCGCATCAGCTGTTCGATGACGGTGTGTATTTACGTTTTTTACAAGCACCGATTTGACGGAACGTCACCGATTAACCAATCGGAGTTCATGTATTTGATCGCGTGACGTCGTACATAAAAATCATCTAAATACCAACGTTTTGTGTTTAGAACGGCCAGTAAAGCACAAGAAATCACCTTAACATACCTGCGTTCATTGTAAAAAAAAACTCTAAAATGAAAATTGTAAATAATAACATGCACAAACAAATGGAAAATTAAAAAAAACCCAGAGAGTTTGGAACCAGGAAAACTAGTTTAACCAACCCACTTATTTTAGTGCCTGTCTTAAGCCAGGAATTGAGGTCATTGGTTCATAATTCAACAATTGCATGTAAGCTGCATTGAGGTTGAATTTATCTGATTTTACGTATACACGTTTTATTGCTGTAGCAATAAGTTCATCACAGTGGGATTCCAATCTTGTCAAAGGCTTTGTAAAGACCTCTAGATTCTTAAACTTAATCTGTCTTATGAGTTGATTGTGATATCGTTGGCATTTACTCCATAATGTATCTTTCGATAGTTCTGATTAACCTCAGACAAGTAATTTCTTCCTTCATTTATGCAGGCAGCAGAGGCTTTAATTCTAAAATCCAAACTTTCACTTTCTCCATAATGCAGGTGCTTGGGTGCTCTCAGGGATGCTGCTCTATTTGCATGCTCACATGCCTGACTAGAACCTAAATCTGAATATGTAGCTGATTTTGAAATGACAGGCTCAAAAAGGGTTTGAAGCTTCTCTCTTAAAACCAAATCTTTCAGTGGGGCCTTATAAGGTAAGCTTCGGTGCAGATATTTTACTCCTGGTTTCCTCTTATATCCGCAAAATCTTGGTTGACAAAGGCTGTGATCCCCAAACTGGTGTGGCACTAGTGCTGTTAGGTTCTCCCTCATTTCATCTGGCTGACCTTGGTTTTTAGCAAATACATATTTGATGGATTTTGTCATGTGACGGATAAACAAGCTGCTGATTTTTAAACTTTTGTTGTATTTCTGGAGATCATATATCTTTGATACAATGTTTTTTACTGTATGGTTTTTGTCCAACTTTGTATTTACTGTTAAACCAAGTTCTGACTTCAGTCTCGCTACTAAAGTGTTATCACCATCTCCCTCTATTGTCTTAACAGGCGTGCCCTGATTTATCATCTCTTTAACGGCCTGTATGCCTGCTTGGCTTTCCATCAGTCTGGCAGAACCTCTGTGATTCCAAACACATCTATGTGGTCTTGGTTTTCTACCTGGCCTATTTCTTTTCCACCATTTGCAAGTTCCACAAGTACGATGTTTAATAACAGTTTTAACAACTTTATTGCCATACTCACGTTTGCTCATGTAAAATGTATGACCTATAGACAAATCAATATTTTATAATTCATATGTAAGTATTTTTGGTTTTGTGGCTTGAAAAATATAAAACATAATATTCGTAATTCCTTTGATATACACTGACAAGTAATTCTTGTCTATTTCTACTGGCACAAATAAAATATTATTGGGATGTTGTGAAGGACAACGTCACTTTGTCAAGCAATTACATTGTTTGCTGTGGCAGCCATCTTGGTTGGTCCAAAATCAACATTACCGTCAGGATTAATTAAGTGTTCTGATTGGTCAAAATTTCAAACATTTTCTTGACGAATACTACAAATTGGATTGAATTGTTACTATGCAGAAATGATTGTTAGAAGGTCCTGTACTTAACTTGCAAATGGTTTGCTGATTGGATATACAAGTTGGCTGACAATGCAACATACAGCTGATTGTGCTAAAGCTGTATTTCAAATCATTTCCACTAGAGGTTGCTGAGTTTTACCTGATTGGATTTTATATCAAACTTCAATGGCTAAAACAACAAAGGCAATGATTAAAACAGTTCAGCCAAAGGACAACAAAAAGTGTTCAGGACATCCTGCAGTCTGTGAAATCGTGATTGTCAATATTAATATGTATATTTAAACTCCTCTCTCCAAAAAAAACAAACACAAAATTTATAGGCCTCTCCCCAAAACGGAGGTGCTTCACGAGCGCAGCATGATACGACCGCAGCATGTCAACAACAGAACACTACAAATCAATATATTTCTAGTTCTTGCTTGACACAATAATTTGTGTGACACAGTAATAGGTTTGACACAATAATGTGATTACTACCATAACAGAGGCAAAATTCTTCGGCTCTTTTTATCTCGAAAACAATAAGAGATAGAAAAAATCGGCTGCAACAAATCTGAAAGCTCTCATGGAGAGGAATCCAAAGAAAAAAATCCCATCAAAATTGGATGAAAAATGAAAGTTTTTTGCACCCCTAAAAACAGCATTTTTGGCCCCTTCAGTCCATTTTATCTCGAAAACAGTAAGGGATAGAAAAAATCCGTTGGTGTATTACCGAAAGCTCTCAATGAGAGGAACCCAATGAAAAAAATCCCATCGCAATCGGATGAAAAATGAAAGTTTTATGTACCTTCCAAAATTGCATCTTTTGTCCCTTCAGCCCCTTTTTTCTCAAAAACCATAAGATATGCTTGGGACTGCATTTTTCAAGAGGAATCATTTGCAAAAAACCCCATCGAAATTGGAAAAAAAATAAAAAAGTTTTTAATTTTAGAGTGTGGCCATTTTTGTACCCCTTACAAACCAATAATGGTAATGGATAGAGACATACGGGAGGGGTTATTCTTTAAGAAGTTTTGCAAGGAATTTAATAAAAGAAACTCAATCAAAATCTGATGAAAAATGGTTAAATTATTTTAAAAAATTGAGAAAAACCCCATTTGGCCCCTCCCCAGAAAACGGTAGGGACTGGAACTTAAAAAATCACACCATAACTCATACTTGGGATCATTACACTAAAATATCATTTGGATCGGTTCACAACAGTAAAAGAAAAGCTGCGGAAACCTATGTGTCTACAGACAGAAGACGCCGACATTGCCATAACATAATACGACCTCAATTTTTTTGCCGTCATATTAAAACCAAAAAGAAAAACAAATAATTAGTGTACACAAAATATATATAGATTACCTGTTAGACTATCAAATCCTCTTTTCTGCCACCCATGATCACCACAGACCGTCATACCAAAAGGATTTACAGACTGTATACTTCTGTAAATAAAAATGAAAGAAATTGAAATGTGTGTTCCATACCATTTCCTGGTTGCCAAGACCCACCATTAAATGGATTTTAAAGAAACTTCACTGGAGCATTTAGACATATTGTGTAGATGCGCATATTCGAAGGCTATTCATATTGGCCCTTTTCAAATAGGAGTTAACTCAACTTGAAGTTTTGAACTTCAGCATGAATGGGAATATCCCTTAGTGAACTTTTTTCACAGTATTTCTTGTTTGTAGTAACTGTTGCATTGAGACAAGATTTATCAGATTATACATAAACATGGTTTACTGTTTGGGCAATCTTGATCTTGTCATAAGTGGTGGTATTCCATCGTTGTTGAAGACCTTGTGGATACATTTGATTCTTTAATAGATTTCATTTAGTAGATGGTGTGTGGTTATTTTAAAGTTCATTTTGAATGTTCTCTTATAAACCAGGAGTGTTTGGTAAATTTGAAAATTCTGTGTAATTCTGTTGTTAGAAATAATTTTTTTTTCAAACTGAACTTGAAACACATTTTATAAAATTACCTATTGTTTAAATTCAAATCTGTCTTTTCAGTATCTGTAAGAGTAGTATCAGATAAAGCTCCTACCAAGTTGTCAGCTGCTTTTTCAGTTTCTGCCATGTTGCTGTAAAATAAAAATTAAGAGTTGAAATAATATGTATGTATCCATAGTATTGTAACACTTAAAAAGTTTCAATGCAAAAAAGATTTTCCCCAAAAATTCAAGATTTTGGGCATTTTGATTTTTTACTCATTTTTTCTTAGCATCTTCTTTGATTTTACATTTTAAAACAAATATCTGTAACCTCCATAAAGGCACTGCACAGAAAATGAAGCTTGTGTTTGAATAAGACCTTGCTGTGGATACAATATTTTTTAAAGTGACAAACTGGAAAAGTGGAAAGCCAAATTATCATATAAATGAACAGTATGACCCTACAAAAATATAGAATCTAATATTTTTGAACAGTTGTTTTCAATAAGTAAAAACACACATTTACTCAAAATTGAAAATAGTGTGTCCTATTTATCTGGTTCACAAAAAGTATATGCCAATGTCCATTTGATGATTTTATCAGTCAAAATTTCGATTGTTTCATGAAATATCTGGCTGTTATAAAAGGTGTTGAAAGCTTGTTTTTGACATCAATAGTTTTAAGGTTGTATCCTAAATGTTATTTTTTCTTACTGAATTGCATAACTACTTGACACGTTTAATTGTACTCTAATGACATGAAAATGATCTTAACGGTACAGCAAAAAAACATTTGAAGCTTCATATTTAAAACATGAATATATTTTAAAATCATTAAGCCTTATCGGTTATAAAGTCAAAAGTTGCAATCAATGTTGAAAAAGTTAAAGCAATCAATTTGTACTATCTCAATACATATTTTGATATCACTTACCAGATTTCTTTTAGAACAAAGATATTAAGAAATCTAGACATTTTTCTTAAAATCTGAAAAACACCTGATCAATAAACGAGTCAATACTTCTAAAGTGGGATTAAACTGAAAAGGGGCGAGTATTTTGTCTAAAAGTTTATTATTGAATTTGGCATTGCAAAAAAAAATAATTGTTAATTGCTATTCAGCGGCTTTGCCATCAGATAAATATTTCTCAGTCCCTAGCATGTCTATTTTAAAAAATATATATTTCCATTATATTAGAAATCTGAAAGGTGATATTTGACTATTTTGACGAGAATTGAACATTTTCGGTAAAAATACTAAATTTTTAGAGATGTTTTGTTCAAAACAGATATGTTTGCACAAAAACATCACGAAGATATTTTAACCAAACATTTGCACTTGATAGATCATTAATTGTGCAAAGTTTAATTGTCATGTTTTTGTGTGATCTATATTAAAATCGACAAAATAATATCAAATATTGCATCAAAATAATTAGTATTTCCAAATTTAAAGCATTTTCTATGTGTCATGTGACCTTTGTAGAACTTATTAAACTGAAAGTTCTGTTGGATTTTCTTTTTATAGACATTATTCAATACATAAAATGTAAAAAAATAAATATTAGCATTTTTTCATTATTTCGTCAAAATTTTGGGCCAAAAACGGGTCTTTACGGCTTTGACAGAAAATCCGGTATAAGTTATTTAAAGGGAAAATGGAAAGGCACAAGTGCATGGTCTTTCCAAGCGCTGCAATTCAACTTTTTGCATGAATATATTTACACTGTTCTCTTAATATAACCTGTTGACTATAAGTCTCTACTCTTTTTTTCATAGCAACTGATTATAACTATATATACTGGATGAACTGAAAGAAGTTTTTCGAATTTATCAATATAGCTCCTTCAGTTCTGCTAATAAGAATACAATTTATTACAATAGTCGTAAAAGAAATCAATCAACTCATTGTAAAATAAAAATATTTATTTATTTATGAAGAATCATGTTCGCTTTTTTCCTATTCATACCAAGAAGAGCAAGTGATATTGAAATAATAATGGCAATAACAATGTAACAATAATATTGACGGAATTAAGACAAAAATTATAAAAAAAAAAAGAACCAATAATTACTTGAAACTGAACATTGAATAATTAGAACCTTGAGCAAAGTTGAAAACTGGGGTATGTCGAAAAATATTATTTTTTATTTTCAGTAAGGCAAAATTATTTGATTGTCGCTTTATAGCTATGTGCAAGAAAATGTAATGTGAAAGGCAATCAAAGTTAACGAATAGTTAAATGTAATAGAAAGATCCTTTTAGAGCACCTATGTTCTCCTTTCGTATTTCGTGCATTGTACCTCCGTTTTGTTTTCAGTTTGTGTTTGCTGTTGTTTTTTATAATTTTTCTTCTTTAACCTCACATTAACACATTATCGATTTTCCATGTTCATACTTTGTTACGTGTAGCTTCTTGACTACCATCAGGCAGAATAAAAAGTGAACGCAAGTAGTAATAAAAGCACGCGCAAATCCGACATGCATTTATTAAATATTTTGTGGTGATAGGCCCCTTAAACATACTCGCAAATTTAAATAACTGTATGACTTCTTAAAACCTGTATTTATTGCTCTCGTTGATCCTCTCTTTCCGAGAAAAACATTAAACATTCTAAGGTTTGGTTAGTTAAAGTGATCAATTCTGTGTGCTTCTGCGCTTTATGTTGGACATAAGTATCAAGAACATTTTGTAACACGAATTTTAAACATTAGTTACTTAGGTATTCTATTATTAGAGATTTTTCATTATTCACGTATATGAACACGTATCAGTATCGACGTATCGTATTTCACGTATTTCGGGACATGGTAACTAAAGGAAAAAGCACTATATTAAATAGTCCCTTAATTTAAAATGCTAATATTTATAGTACATTCAAAAATAAAATGTTTCCCCCATATGTCCTCAAAATATTCCTTCTGGCTGTGGATATTTAATTTATTTATTTACTTGGTCAACAATCAAAACAAACAAAAGATCGGTTCGATTTGGTTAGTTGACAGGTCAAGGTCAGTTTATGGTTTTCCAGTTTACATGTAGGTGATTTATTTTAATTCAGCGCGCTAGATGAAATCTAAATTGTGATTAGGTTGATATTGTTGGTTTGGAAGTTAAATTTCACCATTGAAACTAATTATAAACAATTGATTTTGAATGCAATATATTCAGCATACTAGTTGACAGAAAGTAATGATCTTTACATTCACAAGATACATGTAACTAGGATTATTTATTTGGTACAAAAGTATTTTACAAAAACAAATAAGTCCGACGGGCAGCAAGAGCTGCGGAAAGACATACTATTTTACCAATGTTGTGTCTCTGGTGCCTATACACTGTACCAGTTACACGAAATAACTTAGTAAATGTATGACATGTTTAACACCAACTCTTTATTCCCGGACAACACGATTTAAATGTCTTAAACTACGGTGATGATGAAACTGCTTTCGATTAATTCATGTGACAGTAAATGAGATGATTATTGGATGTCTAGACGGATGAATACAGTCACCAAGCAAGTAACAGTTTGCATGAATGGGAAGTGGGCCATCTACTGATATATTTGTTATGACCACATACGATTGAGCATCGTTCGAAAGTCCCATGAAACCCGACATGTCGAATGCGTAGTTGAACAATGCATGGATGATTATCATTTAAAAGGCCTGTTAGATTTGTTTGACTGAGTATAACTACTATTGATTCAGTTTCATTTGTGCTCACTTGTACAACAAGACAATAATGCATCTGTTACGTCCAAGATTTAAGTCTATGGATCGTCCTAGTAACTGACAATTTTTTGGCTAACTATCTTGAGCGATAAAATTGGTACTTAATTAATATAAAATTATTTCACTTATTTCCCGGTCGGAGATTAGATCATTAATTTATATCATATTTTTGTATTCGTATCGTATACGTATCGACGTATTCGCATATAAAAATATAACATAAATTAATGATCTATTTTTCGTCCGGTCGAAATTTATAATGAAATAATTTTATATTAATAAAGGGTCAGTTTTATCGTTCAAGATGGTTAGCCAAAAAATATCAGTTACAAGGAAATGCCATTTACTTTAAACGTGTCAGATGCATAATTGTCTTGTCGTACAGGAGAAATACAGTCAACCAAATCTAACAGACCTTTTTTCAATGATAAATGAGATATATTTTAAAACGATTTTATTGCGAATTGAGTTGGTAATAATTGACTATCACTGAAAACCCTTATTTTGATAACAGCGAAATATTAAAGTTTCTGATAATATTGTACTTCGTAAACTTATCGCTTTAGCATGTTAAATAGACTGTGTTCTGGGGTTTTTTGGGTGGTAGGGGTGGGAGTGGCAGGTGTATGAATCAATAATTTATTTTCCAAATGAAATTTAGGGTGACATAATTCCAAACTCTTAAAAAGCTGGCATAATTGACCCCCCCCCCCTTCCCACAAACAAAACAATATTAACCGGATCAAAATTTACTTTTCATGTAACCTACCGCACGGAAATTGAAGATATCAACAACTTGTTAACCGTTAAATTTCTGGTGATATAAAGTAAGCCATAAACTGACCATGAACTGACAACTAACCAAATCGAACAGATCTTTTGTTTATTTTCATAATTAATAATTAGATATCCACATGACTGGGAGAATATTTTGAGGAATTGGGGAAAACATGTGTGTAGTTTTGAATGTACTTTAATTATTCAGCGTTTAAATGGACTATTTAATTTACTTATTGCTTAAGTTACCATGTCTCGAAATACATTAAATACGATATGTCGATACGAATACGTGAATAATGAAAAATCTCTAATGAGAGCTAAGTGCAGGCAAAATCAAAGCCTTACAACCAAACAATGAATAATAATAATAATCATAGTCTGTTAAATCTGTCAACGATTAATAACCCATTTGTCACAGAATATGGTAGAAGTGGGACGAAATGTATTTTGAAATCTGTTGATTAATTACTTAATCATGATTTTTAAAGCAATTTGAGGACAGCAATCTCCATAATAGGCCTAATATATTATTGTAGGCGGATTTTCCTTAAGATCTGCTTGGGGTAAGGGTAAAAATTCAGTTGAAAACAATATTTAGGGCCTGCTGTGTGTCTTTCAGTTAAAACTATTCATTTTTGGTTAAAAAATGCTAAAATAAGTAGATTCAACACTGGAAAAACTTAATAATGGGAAATCTGAAATACTAAAAACTAGCCTTTTACAGAATATTTCACCATTTATTGACAACCGTAATATTGAATGGAGTTCTAAAGAGTGTAAATTTACATAATTATTCAAGTAAAAACCAACCTTTTCAGCAGAATGAATGCCAAAAAAAAAATATTAAATAATCTTACTGAAAAGTAAAACAAAAATTATGTATTCATTTAATTAACGAAGGGTAAGGGCAAGGTTTTTAGCTTTTATTCAAATATATTTACAAGAATGTCAAAGATAGGTATCTATTGGATAAAAGGTACATTGAATAATTGAAAATCACCAACAATTATAATGGAAAATCTCATTGACATCTTATTAACATACCAATAGCGTACAAAATTGCACAAAATGAAAAAAGTTTAAGAATAATCCCTACACTTAGTAAAATCAATTTTCTTGAAAATCAATCAAAATATGACTTGTTAACATTAAATATCTGTAAACAGATATAGAAAGGGATGTTTTAACTTATGAAAAGTTGAGTTATCATGTTTTATGCCCAAGTTTCCCCTTGGCTTGATTGTCAAAGGGCTGGAAACTCTTAATATTTTCTTAGATAACTGGTAATTTTTGTTACTAAACTTATTTAAAAAAACAATTAAAATTAAATGTATTTCATCAGAAATCATTTTCAAATGCAATTATGCAATAAAAACAGTAGCTTGGGCAATAGAAATACTGAAAAGTGCGGTACAGGGAACTTGCGTAGCATTTCGTAAAAAATCTACAATTCGTAAATCATCCATTTTTCGAAATTTAAGAAGAAATCCGGACTTATATAACTAAACGCTTATATTTTGTTTCATTTTGTCATTTTCTAGCACTGACACTACTAAAAGACATATATTAGGTTTCTTTGATATACAATACTGCTATTTGAATAAGTATGATTAAAGCGTCCTAGCGGTAGGGGTACAATTTTTATAAAATTTTGAGTTGAACAAAAATTGAGCATAGGTTTCTTGGGCTTATAGAATCCCTAATATATGGTACTATTCAAATAAACTAAGTTTATGATGTAAAAATAACTAATTAATTCGCTGCATTACGAAAATGGAAACAAGTGTGGACACAAAATTGTCTCGCCTGTATATGTGCCTTTGACCCTATAAACGTGTGGACACAATAATTTT
>JARWCS010351317.1:0-11056 GCA_034783895.1 Geukensia demissa
GGTTCATTGTTGAAGGCCATAATGGGACCTGTAGAAGTTTAAATTCTACTGTCATTTTGGTGGGTGGCTGTCTCATGACAATCATGCCACATCTCCTATTTTTATATATATAGTATGTGACGAGGTTAAACCGCTCATACTTGGAACAGTGGTGTGACAAAACGACATAAAACAAACTTTTAAAGCCAACTGCATAAGTTTTAAATTTGAAGTCGATGCATAGTACGGAGACAATTACAACAAGATGTACCGACCTCGCCAAATTATTCTCTGTTTCTGACAGCTACATGTATGTAAATATCTAAAAATATCATGAAAATGTCACGTAACGTACTCAAAGTACTTACATTAAATTTGCACAATAATTGATATCAGCCGATGTTTTTTTTAAATATTTCTAAAAGTTTAGAAATTCCTTAATTGTGCGCTGTTGAGCACGTTTATAACGATTTCTTCATTTACCTTGAAACTTTTTATTTTTATGTTCTTTTATTAACAATATCCATGATTTCAATGAAAGAAGTTTTAGATATATATTTATTTGCTTTCTCCAGTATATTATCATTAAGATGAATAGCTGTCTGTAGTCTCTCAATCCAGTCAAATTCATGGAATTTACCTTCATTTTTAAACTGTCAATGTAATTGTGATCGTTGTTAGAAACAACTTCGAGAGGTTAGACTGTAACATATTTAAGATTATGACCTCGTTTGGCTAAATGTCGTTTTGTCACATCTGTGGTCCTGGTCGGGAAAGAGTTTTTTATATACTTAATGAAGCTGCAAAAATCAATGATCAAATAGAAACACTCATAAATTCAAGTGTATATAAAAATAGTAGATCTGGCATAATTTTCTGTGAGACACTCATCCACCAAACGACAACCACCGGACTTTATGTTTCTGGCTTTGGACAGGCACATTTTAAAAGTATTTGGTGGGGTTTAAACAGTTTGTGAGCGCTCATACCTCCCCTAACTTGGGACCGTAATATGTAAAAAAAAAAAAAAAAAAGAAAAAAAAAAGAAAAAAAAAATGAATCACACAATTATACTGCAGCTACGGGAATATTTAAATTACTACAAAATTGTTAAACTAACACAATACTAAAACTTCTTTCGTCACTCAATGAGCCCCTGCCTATACAGGAAATGAAATTGACATTGTACAAAATATCACTTTGTTTCTTTATTTGGGAAATGTAGCCAACAGGAAATGGTCCAGCTGCAGTATAAAAAAGAATGTCTATACAGAGAGTTTGAAATGATATAACAAATGTTAACTGTTTAGTTTCGTATTAAGAAAGTCAATATAAGTACAAATAAAAACCATAATTAAAACTTTAATAAAAAAATGCTGTGAAGATATTTCTATGAGTTTATTAAGATTAATTTTAAGACCATGTGGATTTAGTTGAAATTTCCGAGATTTATTTACCATGTTTCATTAAAAACTAGGATGCCTATAACTCTATATAAATCAGATCGTTAGTCATAGTATTTTCACCACGAAATCGTCAGTTATCATGTCATTGAATTATACCTGTGTTTAGTGAAATAAAACAATTACGGCAATATCAATTGGTGAACAACTTATATGATTTGTTTTCCAAAGACTTTCCATCACTTATAAAGGTCATAGTTATGTATTCTTTATAGAATATTTAAATAAAACGCTTATTTGAAGTATATAATTCTTTTTTTCCAGAATATCCGCACTTAATTCCGAATTGTTCATGTAAGTAGATGAAACTTAAGAGAGTCTTCCCTCTCATATATATTATTATTTATTTGTTTTTCACATTATAATTACACCACTACATATGATTCTGTATGTGTATTATTCTACTAATATTTGAATTAATATTTGCTATTGTACAAGTACTTTCGTATGGAATAAATTAATTAGTTAATCTCTTTACATTTGTATAACTTCTACCTAGACTTATTGGTAAAATGTTTAATTATGCTAAAATTGTCATATAAAAAGAAGTAACCAAAACAACAATATAAAAATGGGAAGTTATGCTAGATTTCCTTCAGAGTTACATCGATATAGTTTACCTGTACAGGAAACCGAAACAAAAGTAAAATAAAGGGAAGAGGTTTACTCCTTTTTCAATTATGTTCTCAACGTAACAGACTTTGAAATAATAGTATCAGGCATAAACAGGAGCGAACATCCGGTGCTTGCATTTATATTAGGTCACAATTAATCGGGCTTCGGAAAGAGCCACTATCTTTTCCTTTTTGGTGAAGGGAACTATTCAAACAAACCATTTCTATGTTGTAATTGATAAAGAATATAATGCATGAATATTACATATTACACTTGTGTTTTGTTTTTCTTTAGTTATCAAACCATTTGTAACACCAGGAAATTTCACAAGTAAGAGTTTTCATTAATCAATTAAGGCTTGAAATACACAAATTGGTCATATTTCAATTTTATTTCAATGGATTGATCGAATATGGCTAACAATCGCTGGAAAATATTCTTATGCATTATTGCATTAATACAAACTTTTTTCTCTATACGTGGACCACAATTTTGAGTTTTATGAAACTACGGATTTCTTATACTAGGAAGACAAAGTATAAATATAAATAGATTAAAGAACTGTTCTGTTCAAAATTGACACACAGAACCGGAGATTCAACATGCTGGCTCGCAGCGTAACAGTCAAGAGGAAAACATCCCATACCTCCGGAAACATTATTCCGACTACGAACCGACTAGTCTTTGCTCTTATTCCTAATGACCGCGACATTAGCTGATAATAAACAACCACTTCTTTACGTCGGGTCGTTAATGGAAACTAACATGCTACCAATAGACTTTCTAGATGATATGATACACTGTGTTGATATATCATGTTACTTGTTGTATGTTGAGTTTAGACATGTTTGATAAAAAACTATTTTATCGCCAACGCATGTTAAATAGGTATTAAGTAGACACTAAAAATTCCTCATCGTTAAAATAAAAACAGTTTAAAATAGTTTGCATGAATGAATTTTTTTTTTCATTTGTGACAGGTCATGCCAAATTAAACACATATATGTTGGCTTTCGTATTCGATGATAATTTAATTCACAAACTTTAGCAAAAGGAGACAACAAATATTTACTAAGTCGATTTATAGTCTCGACCTATCAAGACTATATATTAATTCAAATGTATTACTCCAAAAATACACTGTGGAAAACACATGTAAATGTCGCCAAATAATAGTATAGCATCTCTCATTGAATGGTTCGTGCTTACATTAATTCGTTTGAATTTTTTAATTGATATATTTTTAATATAATGAATGAAATAGTATACAGATGTGACAAAATTCACAAAATTATAGACAATAGAACAGAAAATAAAAGAAAATATTAATATTTTTAAATATTAATTTTACATTGCGACCTTTTAATTCATTAAACTCCATATTCATATTGATATCATTTTTGAAGTCACCAATAAAAACATGGTACAATATGAGCATATTCATGTTGTATAATTTTACTACATGTATAAGTTTGTATTTTTATGGTGCAATAAAATATATCATATTTCATCTTGTATTTGTAGCTTGCGAAGAAGTTGTAGATTTAGTTTTTCTGGTAGACGTTTCTGGCTCAGTGGGACCAGTTAATTTTATTAAAGAAAAGACATTTATTGCACAATCAGCCATGAGATTTAAGATTGGATATAACAACACACAAGTAAGCGTTGTCACATTTTCTACCACAACGCACAAACAATTTGATTTAAAAGCCTACGGTAACCTTACCTCATTGCTAGATGCAATAGATAAGATTCCTTACCAAAGCGGCGGTACAAATACGGCTCAGGCGTTGGACTTTATTAATAATAACATCTTTGTTACTGCCTCTGGCGATAGACCAGATGGACATGACGTTCTTGTCGTGATCACTGATGGTATGTCAACCAACAGAAAGCAAACCATACAAACGGCAGACCAAATAAAACTAAGGGGGATTGAGATTATTGCGGTTGGCATTGGTAGCGGCCTTGATCAAGAAGAATTAAATGGAATAGCTTCCGATCCTTCATATGTAGTAAATGTAGCCGACTTTGACGCATTAAACGTTATACATGATGTCATCAATAATTTGACCTGTACAAGTAAGTAGTTCATCTAACCGAAATAGATTGAATATATATATCAAACAGCAAAATGCAATGAAATATACTATATTCAATAAATTGAATATTAAATGACCTTGTGAATTTAGACAGTCCTAATTGTTTCATGCATCGAAAAAAGACATGTTGGAAGGAAACCATAATTTAGATTGCAAAAACATTATTTTCAGTCATGATGCCACTCTAAAATTTCAATTTGTTATCAACGCCTGTCATGGCGGAAATGGAAGAAAAAAGAGGTCTCATAGCATCAGTGTTAAAACTACCAAATTGCAATTTACAACGAAGAAATATTTCTTACCCAAAACTTTATTTTCACCCAAGATCTAGACATGCTAGATTTGTCCAACAATACCGCAACAGTACTAATCCTTTTGTAAATAATCAAGTGCACATGCTAATTAACATATCCATTATAGGTACTCTATTATTCACCTGTTCATTGACTTGATAAGTATATTATGTACTTTAGCATGCTATTTGTGTTCTTTAACTTCATAAGTACGTTGTTTGTGTTTGTTTGACCCTAATGGATGTATTTTGCAAATAAAGTTATTATTATTATTACTGCTATTGACAACAAAAGCACAGAAACTAACATGTACGAATCCTTAAAACTAGTTTTGAACCATACCTTCCTTTTTCTTTCGTTGCCAAAGTGAAAAATTAAGTTAAAAAAATAAAGTCATAGACACAAACGATAGGTGCATGAATTGATACCCGGGATGTAGGTATAGAAGAAGGTCACCAGAGTTTAATTTCCTTTACTTTCATTGTGTTAATAAAATATACAATATGAAATATAGCATAATATCAATTTATATTTACAGCAACAGATAATAACAGCACTGGTTCAATAAGAAACGGAACAGGTTTGTATAATGTATTCCCTCAAATATTCCGTTTTCGGACGTCGCAGATAACTTGCTAGTAGTGATCATTAAATATTGCTGCAGCATTTCATTTAACTTTTGTGACGAACAGGAAAGACCGTGTTATCAAAGGATTTGACAATAAACTTCGCTATCATTGTAAAGCAATTTTTAAAGAAAAAGTACCACACAAAACAAAATGATCATTTATAGAGAGAATCTTACATTTTCTGTTTTTACGTCGTCAATCACAAAAACAAAACAACTGGTCGAAGGTCGTGAAAATCGCATAACAATTAGATACAATTAAGGAATAAGTTAAAGGTAGGACGTTATTTTAAGTCATGTTTCCAGCTGAACACGTGGGCTCTGGTGCTGGAGGTATATCAACGACACCGATATTTGGAACAAGAAAAGGTAAAACTAGTTAATATCTTCGAATCGGTAAAATAATACAAAAAGGGATATCTCTTCAAAGGACTTGAGAAAAAAATAAAGTTGGTTTCAAAAGAATTTAGCAATAATTATCAGCACAAACAACGCAAAAACTGTAAAATCAATAACAACGTATATAAAATGTTGTCTGTAATCTGTCTAGAAGTTAAATTAATGACAAAAATATATATAATTCAATTACTTCATGCCTTCACAAACTTTCACTTCTGTACTATCTGACAACTTTTAGAACACGGTCTCAGAACATTATTTAAAATAGTAAAGGTAGCCATAAAACGTGTGTGTTTGTTCCTTCAGATAAAGTAGCCAATAATACGGTAGTTGTTCGTTGAATTTTTTATATAGAGATTTTCCGCAATGAAATTCATTTCACAAATGATAAAGGATATCCTCCCACTGTCGTGACGACATCGGTTATGACTTACACCCATTGAGACTTCATCGTGTTTGTCTACCGAGTAACGCGAAGGGTGCTACTAGTGGAGCAGGAGTTGCTAACCATTTCAGAGCACCCGAAGGTAGTTTTTGTAGTTATTCTAGCTTTAGTTTTCAGTGAAGTGTTGTACTTACCATGTTTGTAATTTGTTTCTTTTTTGTTGGCCATGATTTTGTCGGTCTTCTGATTTAACAGTGGCAATATTCTTGCTTCCCGTGCCTACGGGGGTTTATGTTTCGCAGTTGATTCTATACTGTCGTGCCTGTTCCAAGTATCAGGATTTTATGAAGAGAGGATTGCTGTTTTCGAATAAAATACTAAAACAAGGATGCATCCAATCAAGGTTGAAGTCGTTCCTCCTAAAATTCGGCGTCACAAATTGGTTGATCCATATGATCTCAGTGTATCTCAACTAGTTATGGACTTGTTACCTGTTATCCAACAGTAAGTTGATTTCCTCTTGGCGTTAACCCGGATTAGAGTTTAAGGATTCCACGACGAGTGTTGCAAGCAAGACAGGGGATACTTACCATTCTAGAGCACATTGATCCCACTCCTATTTTTAAAGGAGTTCGTGATTTCGAAGTATTTGTTCCTTTTGTTTTGTTTTTTCTTTTAGTTCGTTTCAAATTTATCTTGTCTCTTTGAACTATGCACTTTTGGTCTCTCACATGGGTATTCTACACTGAACTTCTGTCTGTCCCTTTGGTATCTTCGAATTCTTTTTTGCAAAAAAACTTTAAATAAATCTAATATCAGTAACGACTATACTCCCTTATTAGACGTTGGTTAAAAAAGGGTTGTTCTAAAATTTATGATAAAAGGGGCGAATTTTCTTTTCCTTTTGTTAACGTTTCATTTTTCAAAACTAGTTCGGTTTGTCCTTGTTTGTACCGAAGTTTCTGATTTTAATGAGCACCTTTGCAGCAGCGATGCAGATATCATTCGCTTCTTTTACGAAATTGTATAACCGTTACAAAGATTAATTCAAAAGCACCATTGCTAAAGTAGAATTTTAATAAGACATGGGGTATCACATCCTAAACATTACATATAAAGAATTTAAATTAAAAAATTATCCATTGAACATCACTGTTCCGTTAAACAAACTTATCCACAAAGGATACATGATTGACATTGTAGTCAATAAATAAAATTAAAAGTAAAAGTAAAAGGATACATGTTTGACATTGTAGTCAATGAATAAAATTATCGCTGTCTTGCACATATATTAATACATTTGGCTTTGCCTCCATCTTGTCTTTCTTTACGTTAATTGACAACACAGTATTATTATGGGACATACTATGTAAAATGCTATCTCGTGTTAAATGGCTTTATGTTTTATCATCTGGAATCGCATCCTGAGCTTGCTTCCAATAACTGAGGCCATACTTTAGAGAGGCATCTTCTTTTTGCATGCATTTTTGTTTAGTATATTTATTGTAGTTCAGGTACTCTCTAGTCGGATTGGGTGACTTTCCGTCTGATTTTTACATTTCGGCGTAACTGCTTTTGTTTTCTTTGATTTTTTCTTTGACCACTCGTTTGGGAGAGGTTGGGTACCCACTTAACCAGTTTTACCCACCACATGTCTCATGTGCCTGTCCAAAGATAGGAATTTGTCCATGAGTTAATGTTTTGCTATATGTACATTTTTTATCATTTTCAGGTAGGGGGGGATTTATTTTCGTACAGACGATTTTCTGTTATGGGCGATTTACAGCTTTTCAAACGAGTAGCCTTGTGGAGACATCTAGATTTGAAAATTTCCTCTGTTTTTCCTGTACACTCCTCAGACATTTAACTCATATCTTTTCATTTTCATATTTACTATTAAAATAAATAATGGGGAACGTGGTCCAACCTTTTTTGTATATTTTCGTCGAAACGCCCTATCAGAAATCCATGCTATATCTTGACTAGTTATACCAATAACTCGAAAACACCAACTCATCCATTCTCAATCAGCAAGTACATGTAATAAATATATGACAATGAAAAGATAAGGGGTAAATATCAGAGAACGCATCAAATGTATTAAAACGGTTTGATTAAATTATGTCTTGTAATTATGATAAATAAACATGCCACTGTCCTCATAATTGTTTAATCAAAGAAAAATGACCACATGATATTTTATGGAAATTAAATTAAATCAACTGTTTTCAAAATAAACAAATGCTTTATTAATAATTTTCATAAAATCCTACTGGCATCTTTATTGGTTCCTAATTTTGTCATTCTTAAATTCGCACAAAATGATCTTTATTTTTCAAACAACCATCACTCGACTAAATTAATAGGACCTAAAATTAGGTCAAGGACACCTAAGTAAGTCAGACTGACATAAACACCTTATGATAAATCATCACACCAATATTCCAAATATTGTTGACATATCATTTGTAGTTTTTTAAGCTTGCCTTAACACAACAATCTGTCAATAACCGCTAAACCACGAAAATGAGGTCAATGACACTGTGACATGACATCTAAAAAGAGAGATATGTACGCCTAAAATGAGTAAACACACCAGGTATTGTTGATATAATGTTTGGTGATTGTAAAGCAGACTATATCATGAAAACTTACCTGAAGTTATTTAATCATGAATATGGGGTCAAGGTCAAATGGCATATAACAGACTGGCTAGTTCACCTAACAATCTAACTACAGACCAAATGTGTTGGGTCTAGGAATGACAGTTGTAGGGAAGTGGACTTGAGTGCGACACAAAATTACGTATTCATCCAACCATGAAAATGAGGTCAAGGTCATTTGATGTATAGAAGACTTGCAAGTACTCACCAAGATCTAACTACGAACAAAATATGGGTGAATTCTGGAGATATGAACTTGAAAGTAAAAACTTGTCGCAGATTATAATTTTTTACTAAGTTATATTATTAAACCATGAAAAAGGGGATCAAGGTTTAATTACGTAAGACTGTTGGCACGATCGGCAAGTTCATTTAATGAACAATCTGAATACTAAATGTGGTTAACCTGGGTCAAACAGTTTCAGAGGTATAATGTTATCAAAATGGTTTACGCCGCCGCCGGGAAGTAATACTCATGCCTCGCTTCTGCGACTAAAAGTCACAGGCGATACAAAAAGTATCTTATAATGCATAATTAGTTTTTTAAGTGAAATGAACTTAACCCTGAAAAGCAGAAAAGGAGATAAGATTTTGATTTAAATTGGATTTTTTTAAGATACATCAACAGAACCAACAGCAGCAACAACCATGACAACTGGTAAGTAACTGCAATCAGAGTTCTGGAATATGTATATAAAGCTTTCTAAAATCGTTCTCCTGCTGTGTAAATATACAATATTAGGCCATTGTGTGAAAAATATTTATTTTTGTATGAGGTTTAAAAAGTAGAAAAGATGAGTTTTTACAATTGAATTGTTATCCAAAAGTAACAAAATGCAAAAAAAACCGCAAACATTAGGAAAAGCCACTGTAAAAATGACATAAAAAAGTCCATCAATCAAAATGGTCGTTCTTATTTGATGAGAATATGTACATTCCCGAGGGAGACCCTCGAATGAAAAATGATTTTCCAGAGCACCTTTATTGGTTTACAGTCGAACAAACCAGAACAGAACAACTAATGCTTATCATTTCAAACGAACCTCAGTTATTTGAGACATTATTCAATAAAACACCATAACTTTTTAGTCAGTTTAAGGAGGTAAGAGGTAGAAAATAGGTATTTTCATAATCCAGATTTTCCTCTTTTTATTATAATCACATAAAACGAAAGTTATACATTTGAATTAGTTTAAATGAAATATTATATTTTGGGTTTCATAAGATAAACAGATTATGATTATATTGTATCGAAATCTACAAACGACAAAATGAAGCGTAAATTAATTCATTTTTCTTGCAAAATCTACAAAATTTTTATTTTATTTTAAGTTTTTTTTACATAATTTGTGCAACTAATATTATTTTAATATTACTGATATGTCAACGCAAAAGGCTTTTGACAAATACCTTATTTGTTGAAGTGTGACTAAGTTTAGATACTTTTATTTCCCCAGAATAAGAAAATGTAAAAAAAAGGTTTTGTAAGAGTCTCAAGCTGTGTTGATAATTATTTGATAAACAAACCGCCTAAATATAGCAAAAATTCTTAAAATACTTAGAGGAGATATTATTGCACATATGTGAAGTGGTTTGAAATATGTTTTTTGGGTCTTTTATCTTTGAGTACCCAAGGTGTGGGTTATAATGCTGAATTTTATCAAACACAAACATTTTTCTGCAAAAAAGTTGTCCTCTACCACTAAAAACATATCATAAATAGTTGATTTTGAATATTTGTACTTTTACATATATATAAATATTTCAAAATAAAAAATAAAAATATCATTATTACCCACAGAAGCCTCTTAGTCATCATATATTAAGTCTTTTTTTAAATGTAACAGAAAAGTGAAATCTTTTTATCTCCCATTTTTCTTAGAATAAAGCTACTCCTGGAAATGCCAAAAACAATAAGAATGCCTCACTGATAGCCAAAAAGCAAACACATGAAATATAACCGAAAAAGAGAGAATAAAAGTCTTTATTTAAAAAAGAAGAGGAAACATACAAAAATAACTATTAAAATGCAGCTGCTTAGACGTGAATATTGTGTATTTTTAGGTGCACATCTAAGACCAGGTTCATCAGCAGGGGGTTCTAGAAAACGTCAGATGGGTAAGTTATCTGTGTAAGCTTAATTCGAGGTGCATAATCAAATAAGCGTTGTGATAGTAACGTCTAGGTGAACCAAAATGAAAATAAATAGATTTGTCATTTTGTAAGGCAAAAATTGATGCAAAAGCATACCTGCGTAGTCAGGTGTTTTATATACACTCCGACAAAAGTTAAGCGCCACCTTATTTATTTTGTAAATATTTGTTTTTAAATTTATATTTATAACATGTGGTTTTGCGACCACATATTTGTCAACATAAACTTCAATTGACATGCGATACGTCATCAATCGATTATTTTGTGTTGTGTAAAAACCGGTTTTCAGTTAGTGTGGTACGTAATTACACAAGGCATGTTTGTCAATTTTAAGTTGTAGAAGTTTAGATTGTGCATAGTTGCTGGAAAAGTAAT
>JARWCS010351328.1:0-11055 GCA_034783895.1 Geukensia demissa
CAAAATTTTCGAAGGGAAAAGTGATTGAAAATATAACGTGGAGCGTAAAAGTGTACATTGTTGTGTTGTATTAAGTACTACATTAAGTTAAAAAAAATAGTTTCGGTTAAAAATAATTAGGTGTAATTTGCTCTCGACAGAGTAAGTTTATGTGAAGCGTATTTTATTCTGTTAGCCAATAGTATATTAAGATATAATATTACTGGGTAATATTTTCTTCCCATCCCATATTTATTTACAGATTTTTGTATTAATATAATTGAAATCCAAGTAATTAATTATATTGAAACGTATTAAGGAGTCAAAAAATATTTTACAGTATCTGTTTGTGTGCAGTTCACATGATGGCTACCTTAAACTTTTCAATTGATATAAGTAATAATTAGATTCTTCATGTTCAATTTTCATATGTAATATTCATGACGAAGAAAAAACAAAAAATAAAAACTCTCTTTATATTAAAAAAAAATTAACATTTTGACGCCATTATCTCAGTTATCTATATTTTCATTGGTTAAAGCAAGACTGTGGTATCTTAAAGGGCGGAGCTAAAAGATGCTACCCACCTACTTGTTTATCCATTCATTAGAGTTAATGAAAACAACTTTTCTCTCGTCATCATGTTCTGATTCAAGCCAAACATAGTCAGTATACAAACTCAAAGATCTTTATGTAGCGGTACAAAATTGTTTTAACTAAGAGTTTTCCAATTATAAATATATACATGTAATTTAAATTTAATTTATTTAAGGGAAAATATGAAATAATAATAAAAATAAGTAATAATTATAAGAAGAAGAAGAAGCAAAATAAAGAAATGGTTATTATTGGTGACTAGATCTAGTTTATACAAGCAGTTTGGTGCTCATTTTCACCTGTGTTTGACACAGTAAATAGTGTCAGTAATAAACATTTTCCTTATTATGACCTGTTATAAATTATATATATAACCGCAAGGAAAAGTTGTAAGAAGAGGGAAAAACGCACACGGTTTGTTGATAAATAAATAAATAAGCGAGGAAGTAAGAAAATAAAAGTAAAATTAAATGTGCAAATTAATGAATTAATGAATTAATGAATTAAGTCTCGTATTAAACCTGAAGTGACCTCCCTAGGGTGACCTTAGATGGCCCTTTATTAGTGTAGAATGATTGACAGCTTTGTTTAAGTACTTTGTGTTCGTTTTAAAAGTAAGTGTGACAGACTTAGTTTATTTAGGGGTGTGATTTATTACTATTTATCCCATTTATGTTAGTGACCATGGTCGATTGTTAAGTTGATGTAATTTCATCCAATTTTCAGCCTACATGTGAAGATTTGTGTATTGATGAAGATAGTATAAACCTGCGTGCAGTTGAACTCGAGTCTTTACTTGGTAGTACAAAATACTCAAAGCAAAAGGAATCTTTAAAAAGTGAAATGTTATCCTTTCTTAATTGCTTAAATCCCGGAAAATCTTTGAGTGATGCTTTGCCATCTGACGTCAGGAAATTCTTAATTTTCAAAGACTCGACTGGAAAAACACATGTACATAATGAACAGTGTTCTAATAGGGGACAGACTGGTAGTTTTCAATGTGGATGTCCCTTCAGGAGATCCGCTGGATCAGTTGATAGTTTAATTGGCCAAGTGCGTGCTATTTTTCGAGATTTCGGTAGGGGCACTGACTGGAATGATACTCTTGGTGTAGGCAACCCCGCCGCCGCTCCTTTAATAAAGAAATATCTTGCCGCCATTCGGTTAGAACAGTCACTAGCTGCAGTAAGCCCAAAACGTGCAAAACCTATGTTTATGACAAAGTTAGTGTTACTCGCTCGTCATATAACCTATACAGGTTCTTATCCACAGTTAGCTGTTTTTAAAAATTACATGTTATACCGTGATCTCACATTTTTCATATTGCTTGCTTTCTCCGGTGACAGAGCAGGTGATTTGGGGGCTTTACAGTCTAGTCAAATTCACTGGTTTCCAAATGAAGAGGGCATTATTTTCTCTCTAGTAAAAGGAAAAACTGTCGATATAAGAGACCCAAGAGTTGTTATTATATTTCGGTCTGACGTTGAAGAAATTTGTCCGATTAAACAGATATCGGCGTACATAGACTTTTGTAGAAAGAATAGTATTAATTTAAAGACAGGGTACTTTTTTCGCCCATTATCGATGTCGCAAACCGAAATTTCTGACCATCCATTCTCTTCTTCGGCTGCGAATGCTCGCTTAAAAATGTATTTAATGAAAATTAAACAATGGGAAGGTGAAACGCCACATAGTTATAGAAGTGGCTGCGCGTTGACACTTTCATGGCTCGGGATTTCTAATGACCAGATTAAAACACATGTAGGCTGGAAGTCGGATAGTATGTTGCAACATTACACAACTGCAAATAAATTGTGTAGTAAATCATCCTCAGCTAAAGCTTTATCTAGTAACAGTCTGTTGTCAAATGCATCGCTTTTACAGCAAGTTGACCGGTACAAAGATTTTCAACACTTTCCAAGTGTAATACAGTAGTTAAGACTTCATATTTAATTTTCAGAATGTACACCTTTTACAAGAAATTGAGCAGTTAAAGAAGTCTATTAATACTGACGCAGTCTCCGACGCTCTCCGTAGTGTAAAAGAATATGCAGCCAGGTCATCTGAGGTTAATGTAGACACGCTTCAACTCAAACTAATGCATCTGGACGAAGTCGCGCGTCGGTCAAATCACCCAGACAAAGAACTATACGCATCAGTACTTCAGCGTTTCTTGTGCCATAAAAAGCATGACAAAATTGGTTTTTTGGTTACATCTTTGTTATCAACACCAGCAGAGGCAAAATTGTTCGAAAAAGAGCAGAATTTTTTAAAATTACACGGGAGCGAGGAAAACAAAAGTGCCGTATGCCCATCTACCAATATCAATAAGAATAAAGACCAAGATAAGCAAGTGTCAACATTGTTACAAGTTATGCAATCCATCATTCCGTATCCACGTTACAATGCACCTTACTCTGGTTACAGGATGCCAACACCTCGTCGTGTATCAAATGCTGGTACACCTAGACCACAAAAGTTGTTTCCAAATTACACGGGATGCCACAAATGTGGTGATGTAACCCACTTTAGAGTTGATTGTCCACGTAAATAAACAAACTATGTGATTGTATCATATTCTTTTGCAGGCTAATTACTCCAGTGACAGTTGTGTAAAGCCTTTTGATTGGGAGTTGTCAAATAGTTTTCATCCAGAGAAGGTTAAAACAAGAACTGATGTCAATTCATTTGTTAATGAAAATTTTGAACCAGTAATAGTGAATGACGAGACTTTCATTTATAAACGGGACGTTTTAGATCTAAATTTATCCGATGATTTCGTCTTTCCAGACCCGAACCAGTTCGTAGCTGGGAATTTACATTGTCATGTCGACCAATGGAAAAATATTATACCAGATTCCGACAATATTGCATTAAGATGGATTAAAATAAAGTTGACATTCACGAGTTTTTACAGCCGTTTAAAGGTGAATTCTGGGGGATTCATTATGACAATAAATACCCACCTCCTAGAGTATTCCGTAACGCTTCAAATTGTGAGAATTTTAAAGATTTTATTAATTGCGAACTGATATCTCGAATTCAGTCTGGAGCTATCTCATATATTGGTAAAGTTGGAGAAGTTGATCCTCCGTTCATAGTATCTCCGATAACTGTTGAACCGTCTAAACCAAGGCTCTGCATAAATCTGATGTACTTAAATTCATTCATGAAAGACACCCCATTTACTTTGGATACACTAACTGATGTCCCGAAAACAGTTGGAAATAATTCGTTCTTAACCAAACTTGATGACAAATCTGGCTACGACAACATATTTGTATCGGAATCATCAAAGCCGTTGTTGGGTTTTCAATGGGGTGGTCATTATTTTTGTTGTAACACTCTTCCATTTGGTTGGAAAAATTCAGCTTATGTATATCACACAATTAACTTACATGCTATGTCATATTTACGAAGCCAGTCAGTGTCTTGTTTGTTGTATATATTGATGATAAGTTATTTGAAGAGTATCATGGATTTTTACCTGATAATTTAAATTATGCTTTTATGAGATCACAGATTGCATTTCGCCTGGCGGTTAAAGTTTTAGTAGCATTAGGTTATTTCTTAAATATCTCAAAATCTGTTCTTTATCCGACACAAAAACTTGTGTTTTTAGGTTTAATTATAGATACAGTGTATTCCTCATTTTTTATCACTCAAAAGCGCAAACAAAAATTTGCATTAATTAGGGAAATGATCCTTAATAGTGAGTATTGTAATGTGTCATTGATTCAAAGATTTACTGATATGTGCATATCAATGTCTTTAGCAGTCCCAGGTGCAAAGCTATATACCTCAGTGTGTAATAGAGCAATTTCTTTGGCAAACAAAAATTCGTCAAATATAATGATAGACGACTCATTAAGAAAAGAGATAAGCCATTGGAGATTTTTGGATAATTGGGAAACCCCCTTTCCTTGGATATCACAGCGCCACCATACCTTATTATTGTCGTCTGATTCATCTGATTTTGAATGGGGTGTTGTTTACTCTTCTGATGAAAAGAAAATTTCATTCTCAGATTACTGGTCTAATGTTGAGAAGGAGTTACCGATAATGGTTAAGGAAGCAATGGCACTTAAAAATGCCCTGTTAAGTCTTAAGTTTGAAATTAAAAATAGTAGAATTATTGCAAAAGTTGACAATAAAGCTGTTGTATTTGCATGGCAGAACCAATATTCTAAAAACGCCGATCTTAATCAGGTATTAAAGGATATTTTTCAGATAATTTTTGAGTCAAACTGCATTTTGTCTTTCGAATACATTCCGACAAAGGAGAACCCGTCCGACGTACACTCCAGATCTTTTTCAAAATTAGACACCACTATTTCTAAAAGAACATGGGTTTTTGTAGATCAGTTATTAGGGCCTCATGATGTAGACATGTTTTCTTTAGACAGCAACGCCATGCTCGATCTAAATGGAAACCCCTTACAACATTTTACGCCGTACCCCTCTCCTTTGTCCGCAGGGGTTGATGCATTTGCTCAACACTATCGTGCAGATTTAAAATATTATGTTTTCCACCTTTTTGTCTACTTGCTTCAGTAGTAAAATTCATTCTTGAAGAGCGTATAAATGCTACTCTAATTTTTCCAGATTTTTACCCTTGCGAACCGTGGTTCTCGGTTATTAAAGCGAGCGCTTCAAACATTGTTCTTATTGGTTTTAAGGGTGATAAAGGTGTAATTTTATATCCATCAAAAAGAGGTTTTCTTGCCGACAAAATAGGATTAAAGTGGAATTTGTTCGCAGCTACATTTAATTATTCTCCAAGTGCGTCAAATGACTACAAATTATTGAATATGCATTTCACTGTTCCACCTGAAAACTTGACACCCCTTATTATTGTCGGAGATTCGACGGTAAGATTTTTAGATGGTCGCTTTAAAAATGATCTTGTTATCTCAATTAGTGGGGGCAAAATTCTTGACTGTTATAATACACTAATTTCTGTGTTGAAGCAAACAAATACATCTGTTGTAATTTTTCATGCTGGAACAAATAATGTTAATAAAACCTATTATCCAGCAGATACACAGTTAAAAACCGCTATATGTGATCTTGAACAAATTATGCAATCAACAATCCAATTAAAAAAACAATTCAGGTTTGCTGCAGTGTTTTCTGGTTGTATTTATACCAAAAGTTTAATTGTTAATACCAGAATAGATTGTCTTTATAAGAAGATGAAGGATCAATGTAAATCACACAGTTATTTGTATATTGATAACTCGAACATTTCCCAATCAAATTTAAAAGATATGGTACATTTGAACACATTAGGAGAAGCTATGTTAGTTAGAAATTTGCATGGGTTTTTGTAGTATGTAGTCAGCAAATTATCTTTGTATAGCTGTAGTTTAGTTTAGTCACGATTTTTTTGTTTACATTGTATATAGGGGGTTGTTGAATATAACAGTTGATTCACACACACAAACGCATGACATGCTTCATCTTTCAGTCACTGAGAAGATCTCTTCACACAATTTGTAATGTTAGAAATTATATATGTAGATGTTTCTATATATTCAGATTCATTGTCTAATTATAGTTTTCAGTGAAAGGTTGGAACATTTGTTTTAAATCAATTTAAGATCACTTTATATCTCTCAAAATAAAGTTAATACTGTGAATTTGTGTTTGTTTTATAGTTGTTCAATATATAAAGAAAACCGTCCAGGTAATCATTTTAACAATATACAAAGATGTTTATAATTTCATACATTTTCCATATCTGGTTTTTCATTACATACATCTTTTTGGATATTAATTAGATTTGTTTATTCAGTCATTTAAATTTTACAGAAATAGCCAATTTGTCCCTTTAACGTTAGTTTGTAATATGTTCTGTCACCAGGTTATTTAATCTGATTGATGATACAAGCTATGTGCCGGGCTGTAATTGCTGCCCCTGTTGTGTTATTGATACAATTAAGGAACATTAAGCACGGATTTGTAGAGATGACACTGATTTCATTCGAAAGATATATTTATTTAATGAGTACAAATTCGCATCACAACACAGCTGGCCGACCGTCTGTTGTTTCTGTTGTTTTGTATGATTCGAAAATTTCTACATGTTTAACACCTGAAATTTTGTTTGAATATACAAAATGTATTGTACAATTTTACATCTTTTAAACTTGTCTTGTAGTATTTTGAAATAGGGTTCCAGTTCCCACTCGTTTAAGGGGTTATGGGAAATTTAATTAAGTATTGAAGTAAGCGATCTTCCTGTCTTCTAGATGAGAGTATGGACTAGATGTTAATAGTGTTTTTTCTTTAGGTGTTCATAAGTGAAGATTCTTTCATCTCCACTCCTTACATCTATTGAGACATGGGACACCATTAAGAATAGAATACTATTCTTAATGGTCACGCCCCATTCTCTTATAGATGTAACACGACCCTCTGAGTGTCAGTTGATTTGCAGATCTCGGAGTTTCAGATACTTCTTTTCTCAATATTTGATTCGCTGTTTTGGTTTGTTGTATTTAGTTTGTCTGGTATTTGTAAACTTTTTCTAATTCTGTAATATTGATGATAAAATTTTATCGACGGATGAGTATTATATATTTACCGTTATAATTACCTTTACATAAAAATAGAAGATATGGAGTTAATGCTTTTGAGACCATACTTCCTCTACTTGAGTTCAGTAATTTATGAAGTTATTCTTTTTAGCAGGACCTTCAGTAATATATGATTTCATTTTTGAGATGAGACTAAAATTGTTTCAACACATTAAATTGGGTATAAAATTTAACATGTATAGTTAGAAGACAGCCGTAGTGTTCCGTGTTCCGTCAAAAAAAAAAAAAAAAAAAAAAAAAAAAAAAAAAAAAAAAAAAAAAACATTTTTTTATCGTCGAACGTTCTCAAAATTTATAACTAACTGAAAATAACATTATCATGATTTAAATAAAAAAAGAAAGAAACACACAATGAATCTAAATAAAATGATATGTAAATTTATGTGAACGGTAACCGCAAAAATTCAATGAATTTCCCTTGAAATAGATTATATGCATTTCGCTTATTCAATAATGGCCTGCCCATATCATGTAAAGATGTTGTCTTTTTTTCACGTATATTGACAACAAATCGTCGGACATTCTGTGATTGATGACATTCCGTGTTGACAGGCTTTGTGTCTTAATACCAGGAATCTCAAATTGAGCTTGCTTTCAGTAATCGCAAGCATTCAATAGAGAGGCATCTTCTTTTTGCGTGTATTTGTGTTTAGCATATATACATTAATTCAGGCACTCTCTAGTCGGGTTGTGTGATTTTCTGTTTGATTGTTTTAGTCTGTTAACATGTTTAAGTTCGCCGGTTTCTGCTTTTGTTTTCTTTAATTTTGTCCTTTCATCACTGGTTTGGTGGGTTGGGTACCCTCTTAACTTTGACCCCTCCAAATGTCTCCTATGTCTATCTCAGGTCAGTAATTTCTTTGTAATGTACGTGTGTACCTTGCATATGTTTGATAACATTTAGGTGAGAACAGTGTAATTTTATGTATACACATTTTTTTATTTAGGGCGATTTAGAGCTTTTCGCAAGGAGTGGTATTACACCTGGTTGAAGGCCTTGTGGAGACCTCGAGATTTGCAAATTCCCTCTGTTGGTTGGAGTGTAGTTTGTCTGACATTCACCTCAAATATTTTTTTATTGTGTTTATCATTTTACTTTATAGTTATATAATATTATACGGTGCAAAAATATATTTTTGTTTTCGTTTAGTTTTATTATTTCTTCCTAGCTTTTTCAAAATTATCTGTGGTTTTTGCATTCCTGATCCTACCCCTAGGTATTTTACTCTCTACTTGAAATTAATCCTGGCCAATGTCGATGAATAATAACGATATATTTGAATGTCAGAACATTTTGCTTTAAACTACCTTTTATCTAAAAATCCCATTAAGTCATCCATTTTAGAAAGCAACGTAACATTTCCATAAATTACTCTACAGTATGTATTGAATTCTAAAAAACATCGATCACCCCTTTGTTTTAATGCTGTGCGTGCTCGTCTTAAGTGCAGAAGGTCTCTAACGATCTCTATATCGCACGTGTTGCATGTTCACGTGATAATACTTTCGAGAACTTAAATCACATATGATCACATTTCCTTATTGATGTCTCCAATGATTGTTTTAACGAATCAGAACGATGTTTATAACACCATCAGATAGATATACATCTCTATCTTAAATTGTTTACCAGCATTGTTGATGATTTCCTAGATTTATTTTAATTTTAAATCAATTAATATTCTATATCATATTGCTTATATTTTTATTTTAACGCAAGAATCATATCTTTCGTGTTGGTTGTAATCTTATTTTCTCCAATAAAACCTTTCGTACTTTCCCGGGATTTTATTTAAATTTTGTTTATTTAAAAAAACTGTAAAAGAAAAATTGTGTACCACATTATTTTGTAAAGTATAATTTAACATATAAAATTAATCTTAAGATTTGAAATAAAGATAAATTATTTTCGAAGAAAATTTCGAGTCCAAGAAATAAATTGATTCATGCGTTAATTCATTACTTGATGAGTTAACTTGGAGCAAATATGGACAACTGAAACATCATTTTGTGTTTTTTTTTATTTGCACCGATGTAGACTACCCTTCCCCTTGTCATGTGTACAAGTGTTTAACAAATAATCTTGACTCAACAAGGCTCTCCAAGAAATATATTTTGTCGTTTAATTATCTAATATATGGGATATTAACGACATATATACATTAAATATTGACACTCCTGACTTCCTTATAGTCCGTGCCAAATTACTATATTAAACGTCTGATCAGTTGATATTTATGGCTTGATATACTACAAGAACCAAATCGTTTGAGCATTTGATTGGTTGATTCTCGCACAGCTTACAGGTGATTGTTTTATAACATATTTAATTGACAATTCAGAATAAATTAAATATAGTTATTGCAAGAAATAGAAATGCATTTAAAAAATAATTAAGAATTAAAGAAGATTAATGACAATTTCTGCGCAATATTTCAATAGCAAATGTTTTTCATTTATTTATTTAAACTAAAAACGATTCTGAGTATTTTAAGTAAAGCAATGTATATTAAATTGAAAAGTGTCAAAATTGAAATAACATTCGTTAATTGAAGGACGTACAGGTACAGAGAGAATGTCACATCCTCTAACATTAAAATAAGTCACTGAAACCGAACCACATCCCTAAAAGAAGCTGATAAACATTAGTTCTTTAGTTTGTAGTTTTGATTGCGACTGATGATATTGAATCCTAATGTCTTGGTTGACTGATTAGCTTACGTCTCTAAGGATATTTCGATCTAATCAATTTTCTCTCTAGTTGGTGGTCCATCAATTTTCCAAGCTGATTACAGGTTCTATCAAGCCTTATAACTAGGAAGGAATCCAATTATTTTGAAAGATCTGAATGGCAAAATACTCTTTGTTTTAAATTAACATGGCAAATCCTGACATGTTCGTATGATAAAAATATAATAAAATTTTAAAAATTGCACATAAACAACCTAGTACCTAAAAAAGTGACTTTGAATAGGCACATGTAACTTCATAATGATTTTAAAAACCGAAAAAGATATCGATTTGTTTATTTTCCGTTTATTCCAAAATAACGACAGTCCATTATTTTGTGTTGGGCAGATTGCTATCGATGTAAAATGTCAATAAATGAAGATAATAAAATTGGTTGTTACTTCGTAGGTGGTAAGTTGTCTGACAAACTATTTGCGATTTTTTTCTACATTTACCTATTTTTAACATGTTTGACCTGAAAAAAAGCTATAAAGGTGGGGGTGGTGGTGTAAATGTCACGAATATATGGTTAGATATCTCAAAAAATAAAAAACAATACAGAAACCTGAGTAATAAGTTGGTCAGTACTATATCTACACGGGATCTGGTAGTAAACAGCGAATCTGTTTTACAAACAACAATTTCCACATTCATGTATAATATAAGTTTGCATATAAATAAATCTAATTCCAATAATAACCGTACTCCCTTTTTAATTTTAGATTAAAATTGAAAAAAAAATTGTTTCTGCAGTAAAAATTTTGATAAAAGGGACAATTGTTCTTCTCCTGTAGTAAACTTTTTGTTTCTTGATGGGTCCTATATTAAAAGGTTTAACACGCTCCGCGAGACTCGGAGTCCGTTGAATGAAGGCCAAGTCAAGTGAGTGTCTGTTGACAGAGTAGTGTACGCTTCTGAAGACAGGAAAATTGAGTTATATACAATAGAAAGTCACTTAAACAATTGATATTGCCAACAATATTGCAACTTGAAAAACATTTATCACATCCAGCAAAGAATTCCGCTAAAACCGGTGCTAGGGGCCGTCTTGAACTTACTGTGAGGTGAGTGTTTTTACTCCGTGTTGAAGGCCTCACTGTGACTTTGAGATGAAGAACAGCAATCAAAGCGCTGTTCCTTTGCTTGG
>JARWCS010351339.1:0-11055 GCA_034783895.1 Geukensia demissa
ATACAAAGGCGGAAACGCACATATAATTTTATAAAGCCCAAAATTCGCACTCCAGAAAAGCTTGACATAGAGTATAAATATAACCACAACATAAATGATATAAGGAATATGTGCATATTTCATAGTTGTTGTACAAAGTCACTTTAAAAACAGTCCTTCTCTTATCACAGCACTTTTCTAAGGTTCACTTTAAAAAGAATTCCTTAGGTTTATATACAAATATTAAGAGATCTTTACCCTAACATTCCACCAAAGTAATATTACTCTCAAAGGTGTATCATAAATCCAGTTTCATAGTTGTCTATTTTAGCAGTTTCGCAAATTATATACATGGTAAGTGGTAAATGTTAAGGAGACCACACTATGTCTATGCAAAAAACAAACCTTGAAGAATTTACAGATCCTGAGGTCTCCTCAAGGCCATCTGTTATGTATCTATCTATCTATCTACCTGTCCTAGCTATTGGGCCACGTAACCTTGAACACATATTTGTTGTTTGGGTTTCTCTTATTCTGATTAGTGGTGTTGCAATTATCTATTGACCTTAGTCTTTCCGAGTGTGACTTAATTTGTTATCCATTGAAAAATCATACTTTTTACTGTTATCCATTGATAATCATAGTTTTTACTGTTATCCATTGATAATCATACTTTTTACTGTTATCCGTTGATAGTCATACTTTTTACCATCTCAATAGTCATGAAAGTTCAACCTTCAAATTTCTTGCCAAGTCGCCACATTGAATGTTTAACATCTCGATTGTAAAAAATATGAATTATCATATGCTAACAATGTAAGATTCTCTATATAATCATATTTTCTAAAATCTCAATTTGATTGTCTAAATAATAAACACTTATTTATAATTTGAATGGATATCTTTTGCAGGTTTATCACCAGACAAAGACGATAAGAAATGTCAAATGAAGGTCAACAGTGATGACTTTGTACAGTCAGTAAATTGTGGTAGGACAATAATAATAATATGGCCTGCTGAGGAGGTGGATATGCAAAATTGTCTACCAATAAAGGAATGACAAACATTTTTGATATCTACTGACTCATTCTTTACTGATTAAAATTTGATGCTTTCAAAAGTATGAGATAATTCACTTGACATCTTGAAAGAGTGAGGTTATTCAGAGGTGGTAAATAGTAAACTGAATGTTGCTAGAATGTAAGATTATTTACAATCAGATTCTAAATAACTCAGTTATTTTATGTCATGTGATCATTTATTGTGTTGCCTTCATCTTACATAGTGATATATAGGGATCACTATCAATCGTCTTGCATGACTAAAAATTTCTGAGATAATTCATCATGTCACCTGCACCTCGTAGAGCATTGAACATATAGGAATCCATTGTCTTGCATGACAAAAAAATTCTGTCACATTTTTCTCAAGAACTATGAAGGTTAGCTTCCAGATATTTGGCACAGACCTTTGGTATGGGGAAGTGTAAGACAGCTTAGAGTCAGTCACATTCTACTTCTTGTTTTCCAAGACTTCAACCATTTTTTCATATTAGAAAATTTCTGTCACATTATTCTCTGCAGTTACGCAGGTAAACTTCCTAATATTTAGCACAAACTGGTCGCATGTCAACTTCTTGTTTGCCAAAACTTATTTAAACAAAAGAATACGCAATATATGCCAGAAAGACATGATCCACATCTTATATACATTTATAACAAATATTAACTAATTTTAACTGTGTGTAAAGTGGTTTTCTGGGTTTATCTTCATCAGACACTCTAGGAGACGAAAATTGAAAGATCTGTCAAATTTCATGAATTTCTAGTTACATGCATTCATGGACCAAATGAATTCAATATAAAGTTCAGACGTAAAGAATGCCAAGAATCCAAATATAAAGATAACACTTAGGATTTGTGGAAATTTAAAACTTTACAATATTGGAAAGATTTACACTGTATCATTTAACATACATTTAAGTACCTAAAAATAGATAAGAGCATACTTATACCATTTCTTGATGTTGGGAAATTTCTGTCACATTTATCTCAAGAATCACACAGGTTACTTTCCTGACATTTGGCTTAGAGCCTCAGTATGGAAATTTGTATAATGTAAGACAGTTCTGAACTATACCCATGTCCACTTCCTGTTAGCAAATATTCTTTAACAATATGTGAGAGCAGGCAAAACATGTCTTTCAATGAAGACCCATTACTAAGTTACCAATGAGATATTGTATGAGCTATAATAATACATTGTAATACACAATTAAAACCATCATTTAGGTCAATTTCAAAAGTTAACCAAGAGGGTTTTTTCACAGGGCTTGAGGGAAAGCATCATTTTAGGGCTGACAACTTTTGATGTTCAACTGATACAAAGGCAGCAACTGTTTATTTAACCAAGACACAAAGAAAGTGATATTGTATAAAAGTGTTTGAAAACTCCAGCTTATGCACATTATACAGTTGCTGTGTAAATACAAATTTTATTTTGATTCATCTTCTATTTGAGATGGGACAAATTTCTTGTTTCCAGGAGACATTAATGTTGTTCTCATTGGAAACAAAACTTAATGGTATAAAGGGAAATAGTTTTGGATGTTTCACTGGAGAACATTACTGTTTTCTGATGATTCAGTCAGATTTTTGAAAGACATTGATATTTTAACACACATTATTCATAAATACAATTGTGTAGAATTTTAGAAATTTACGTATAAAGGTTAAATAATATAGGGTTTTTGCATGAATATTGTCTTGAGCAGAAATATATATTGTAAGAGCTTGCAAGTATTCATCAATATTTGTGCAACAGTCTTTTTATTGTATGGCGAAACCGTTTGGTTACATTCTACATTGAACATAAGGTTGCAGACTAAACTTTGATCACTTTATTCATTGAGTATGATACCTGCTCTACAACCAATATAATATATTACATCTTTTATGGACCTGCAACTAGAACCAGTCATAGAATTTTAGAGATAAATTATTGTACTTCATAACACAAATCTATCTAGCAAGGCAGAGGTGACGGATAGTAAAATGATTCATAAGTGACATTAATGATATCATCAAGAACTTAAATAACATTGGTGTTTCCCAGTTTATGTATTTAAATATGATATAGACTGTCACAGCATGCACTCTAGAATACAACCCCAAAAAGTTGCAACATATTTATTTCATAGATTTTTTTCAGAAATCTGTGATGTGTACAGGAATTTACCCAAACTTTCCATGTTATTTAAAGATGCAATATCGATACCCTTGTTACAGACATTCAGACAAAGTAAGTTTATATATAATACAAAACAAAGAGGCTAAAATCATGATATCAAATTTAAAAAGTAAAAAAAAACAACCTTATAGTATTCACATTGCCTTTCATAAAGTTAAAGATTATCCCGAGGGTTTTCATATCTATTGCCCCTGTTACTGAACATGGAAAAAGGGGGTGGAATATGTAAAAACTTTTTTAATCTCAAGCTACTGAGCCAATAGCAACCAAACTTTGGTGGAATGGTCCTTACATGGTCTTTTAACAAAATTTAGTCCAGTATCTCTGCCTACCAAACAATGTGGCGACCACAGCCGAACTTAGATTAAAATAGGACCCTACAAGAAATTCACTTGAATATCTCGTCTGAAACAACTGAGCCTATTACAACCAAACTTTAGTTGAGTGGTCCTTATATGGTCTTCTACAAAAATTGTGTCCACCATTCCTGTCCACCAACCAAGGTGTCAGCTACAGCCGAACTTAGTTTAACATAGGTCTTTATGTAGTCCTCTACCAAAATGTTGCTTAGCATCCCGATAGCCAAGGTCATTAAACATGGCTGCAAAAGCCAGATTTAGTTTAACATTGAGCCTATGGGGACATACATTTTCATCAACTCCTGAAGTGTTAAGCCAACTTTGTTGGAATGGTCCTTTGATGGTCTTTTTAGCTCACCTGGCCTAAAAGGCCATGTGAGCTTTTCTCTTCACTTGGCATCCGTCATCCGTCCACAATTACAAAAGTCTTCTCCTCTGAAACTAGTGAAATTTTCTCTTCTCAAAGTTTTGAGCTAATCCTAGCCAAACTTGGCTTGAATGGTCCTTAGGTGGTCCTTTACTAAAATTGTGTCTAATGACCCCGACCTCCAAACAAAATGGCAGCCAGGCTAAAAATAGAAAAAAGAAGGGTTAAGTTTCAAAAATCTTCTCCTCTGAAACTACTATGCTGATCTTAACTTTTGCTGAAATGATCCTTGGATGGTCTCCTTCCTAAATTGTGTCCGGCATTTCCAACCTCAAACCAAGTTGGCAGCCACAGTGTAATTTAGTTTGGTACTCAAATATAAAACAAATAAAGTTATACTTAATAGCACAACTGTGCTGGGAATATTCAGATCAGCAATCACAGACTTCGTGAAGCCTCAAAATTGTTTTATATGAAACCAAAAAATAAGGGTCATTAATAAAGCAATGTTGTCGGCATCCATCTTCTCACTTCTGTCTTCTGACATGAAGGTAAAATTTTCTTGGTCAAATATGTTTAACTGTGAACCAGGTGAGCGATTACAGGCTCCTTGAAGCCTTTAGTTTAAATGTGGTGTTCAGTTTTGCCTTGCCCTATCCAATATGGCCTCCATAGCCATACATAAATATTGGACCCTATGGAATTTACCTAACTAAAATACCTTTAGTTCAATTACCTAGAAAATAAATTGATTTTCTCAAAACAATTTTTAGTCAGGTCAGTGATTACAAGCTTTTTTTATTATATCAATTGCTTAGTGAACTTAACAAGCCAATTCACTATAACCCATCACTTACTGTTATTGAGATATAAACTGTTGAAACGATAGCTTTAGGTGATATATCAACAGATTTTCTCAGTCCCTTACCATTTTCAAGATAAAAGGGTTCAAAGTGGTTAAAGAGGTCAATTTTTGCATGAGAAATTTTATAAAAATTTTTATGCAATTTTGATTGGATTTTTTTCCCCAATAATTTCTTATGAACAATACAGAACAATTTTGCATTTGATAAAGATTTATTTTTCATTATGGAGTTTTTTGCATTACATTTATTCTTTATGATGGCTATTGGTAGTATGTCAATGAATTTTCTCTATCTCTCACCATTTTTTTGTTTAGGCAAAATGAGCAAAAAAGTCAGTTTCATGTGATATGAAAACCGTAAATCTCAAACTTTTACAGGTTGCCCTAAGGCCTTCAATGATGGACTCAAGTCCACACCCTATGGCACTTTATGTGCCTGTCCCAAGTTGGGAATCTGTAATCCAATGGTTTGTCATTGTTATTCTGTTTCAGTGTAACTAGTTTTGCATAGTTTACTTATTTGGCCGATAGTTATAATTGAATATCATCACATTTTGTTTTTGGGGCCTTTTACAGTTTGCCATAGGGTGTGGACATGAGTCCTCCATTGAAGGCCTTAGGGCAACCTGTAGAAGTTTGAGATTTAGAAGTTTTGGATGGCTGTGTCTATATTGAGGAACATTTATTGTTATTATATTTAATTTTTAGATCATGGATATCCTGTGTTGGATGGTATGATGGCTTTGAGTCAGGAGGTCATGGTATGTTAAAGATATCATATCATCTAGCAAAACACCAAATATATCTGCTGTGTTCCAAAATCAAGTAAAATTTGTCCCATATGGACAAGTTAAGAAAACTTTCAGTTATTAATTCATTTCAGTTTTATGGTAACCTTCACACACTTTTATACCTGACCATTTCTATCTTTATTTACAGACAATGTTAAGTTTTACATTGCTTTTTCACTTGCAATTTGTTTTGACAATTTTAACAGAATTACGGAAATCTGGAAGACAAATTTTACTTAAATATAATCTTTTTAAAAATGCATTTGACATAACAAAATTTTCAAATTTGCAAAATATCATCACAGCAAATATGGAGTTTCAAGTGAAATCATAATCAAAACTTGATCAGTTGTGTATGAAATGATCATTATATTTGAATGATTCCATTTTAGTTAAGCATTCTAAGCTACTCAGTTGTGTATGAAATGATCATTATATTTGAATGATTCCATTTTAGTTAACCATTCTAAGCTACTTAGATGTACCCAGTAGTTTGAGACTAACAGAAGTGTCTAAAGACTTTAAAGAATTGGGGAGAGACAGATATTTGTGGAGAAGACATTATTTAAAAGACTTTGGAAGTAGGTCATTATTGTGTTATAATACTTTTTTTTATAAATCATGTCAACAAAACATCCAGCTGAAATTGTTTTCTAGTATAAGATGTAAAGGTTGGAGTTTGCACTTGATGGAGTGTAAATTGACATTAGAAGGGAAGATTTTTTTAAACTTTGTAAATATTTGTAGAAGTGTACTTTATAAGTTATGTTGAAGGATCAAGGCAGGTTTTTATTAGCTCACCTGGAAAAGTGCATCACTTGGCATCTGTCGTCCATCCCTCATCTGTCTGTAAACTTTTACATTTTCACCTTCTCTGAAACTGCATGCCAAAATGAAACTAATCTTTACGGAAAGCATCTATGGAACATCCTTTACAAAGGTTCCTACTTTCCTGGCTGCCATGACTATTTTGTTTCTGATTGACTAATGCATTAAAAAATCTTCTCATCTGAAACCAGTTTAGTCCCAATCAATCTGACAAATAACATGGCTGCTATGGACAATTCTTGTTTCTGATTGGCTGATACATTATTAAATTTTCTCCTCTGAAACTGCTCAGTCAAATGGATTAATATTGGATATGGAGCATCTATGAAAGGTCCTTTTCAAAGTTTCCTCATTTCATCATGATCAAACAAAAAACATAGTTGCCATGTATACTGTTAATGTGTTTTATCATATAGTACTACCATCCTGTTCATATACAAATTCATATTTTTAATTGCAGATAGACAAAATAATGATTTAACACAAGATTGGTACTCAGTAAGTAAGATAGCAACAGTCTGTTGATGGAATGGTCAATTATTTTATACCTGTATTCCTTTAAGCATTATGGATGTTTATAGCTAATTTTCAACCAATTTTGTCAGATTCTTGAACTCCTTTGGTTTTATCCTTTTTATAACATAAGTATTTTTTGTTCAGTGTCCCCTTCATAATTTTACCATTATTTGTTCATGGGTTGCAAAAAACAAAACCTACTAAGTCAAAATCTATGGAAAACCAGAGAAACCATTTTCCCTCTAAATTTTCAAATGTATTAATCTAAAAAATGAGCACATTGACACAAATTTTTTCTGCTTATTTTTGTTCAAATATACTGGTAAGCAGTCTTAAAAGATTTCACATCTTAGAATTTTCTTAATTTTGAACAGAGCAGCAAACATCCTAAATTAAGGAAAACTGCTTAAATTTTCTGCCTTAACTAGTGTGGGTATTGAGTTTTGGTAAAAAGTCACAAAATAGATAACCTTGATTGGCAATTGCTTGATGCACTATAAACTTCAGATGTTTTCAGCTATAAGATGTCTGTTTTCTCTAAAATATTATTGATACTAATATTCAACAGATTTAATAGATAAAATTATTGGACAAAAATATCAGAATGTAAATTGTGCAAGAAGGCAAGGGATTTTTCTGGCTTTAACATGTTTTGTTTATACATTTTTTTCTAATTTTAAATGGATATTACATATGTTACTGTGATTCAATTAAAATCCTCTTTTCAGTCTTGTGACTACATGGATGACTATGCATTAATAATTTCTACTTTCTTTACTTTCGATAAATGTGTTTACATTTGTGTTAGTTTTATAATTTTAAATAAATTTTCAGCAACAATATTAACAGGAACACTTAAAATTTTGTAATCTGATCAAAAACAAAAAATGATAAAAGAACTAACACACTTTAAAATTTAATTTTTTTGGCTACATTTGTACTAATAATGATATTAACATTACCCATATTACCCATTCAAGTATTCAGATTAAGTCATGTTGTGCTTATAATCTTCATGCTTTTAATACTATCCTCTGTTGTGTTTAAGGGCATATCCACCAGTATCAAGGGACGTAATAAGCAAAACAAATTACAATGCCTACTTTTTCATATTTTTGTCATAATTGCACAATCATTACGCAAAAACTGAAGAGATAACGTTCATTGATGTGTGGAGATGTCACTCCAGTTTTATACTACGGTCTGTAAACCTCACTTCGTGGAATGCCTTTTTCAAAAGTAAAGGGTGTTATCATTTTTTAATCTCAATAAAATTTTGAAAAAAAAAAAAGAATCTTGGTGAGTCTTAACAGAAACTATTTTAGTTTTTATATTCTTTTCTAACAGTTAATGAACCTGGAGCAAGAGAAAAGTCTCTGTGGAATTTACAATGTTAAAGGGAGATTACTATCTTGGCGGGCTTTTCCAAAAAGCCCTGTAGAATACACATAAAGTAACATAATACTTAAAATGTAATTGCAAAATATCCTTCTCCTGTCAATGCTGCAATTATACAAGTATTGGTTGATATCTTATTTTAGAAGACAAAAAAATTACAATGGGAAATTTCCCACCTTAAACAGTTTTTATGTGCCTGAAAAGTATATGTTGAGGACTGTTCTTAACTTGTTATATTTTATTGGACGACTCACTAGGTTCTACTTCTTGACATAAAATTTGTAAAATATTCCTTAGATATTGGTTTGATATTTTCAAAAAGCCATTCTCATTAGGTGTATGTAAATATCACAAAAATAAACTAGTGTGTTTAGATTTTGTAAGGAACAAGTTTAATAAATTTCATACATAATTGCTTCTATAAAGTAATAGAAACAAATCAGTTAAAACCCCCATAGCAGGTTTAAAATGATCATTAAACATGACCTGCTGGAATTTCCTGAAAAATGCAGGAAACGTCGCTTTCTTTTTCCTAAGGTCTATGTAGATTGAGGTTCAAGATGGGGAAGTGATAAAACCCTTATATTTTCTTGTTTATCTTCAAAATGTTCTGTGACGTATTATTTTTTGACTGCCATTTGTTAGTATATTTTATTACAAATATAAAAGTATGAACAAATCGACATGGTAATAAATATTTTAAACAGCAGTTATTGTCATAAAAATCACCATTTTAATCCATACACTGAATTCAAAAGAGTTTAGTCTTTCTGAAAGATAATCATGACATTTGAAAGAATTTTTCCTTTTATACTTAGTGTTTATCCTACTCAGAAAGTTTGGTTTAGTATGAAATAATGATTCAAAACATAAGAAAAAAATAACAAAATCATATCACCTTTAAATGTGTGGAATGCTTTTCCCTTATTTTAAGCCTCCGAAAGCACATGAAAAAGACCGGAGATATATAAACTTTTTTTCTGCAAAAATTTGACGCTTGAATGTCAAAGAACAAAATATCGAAAAATGAAGAAAATCCCATCATAAGAAATAACTGGTAGATATGCCCTTAACATGTTGTAGTCTTAATTTGAAACTTGTATATCAACTTAATGAATTTTTTTTTATCAAATACTATGGATCAGATTTGTATGGAGTTATCAGTCCACAAGCCACATCCTTTATGTTCTATTCAAGTCTCAACTTTGACATGTAAGATAAAAAAATGACTGCAGAGGAATAAAGGAGTTTTCCTGTCTTTAGTTCCTTCTAAAGAACGGTTGTATATAACTATTATATATTCCATAGCTCTACAAGATTGAATACCAACTAAGAAAACAGAGAGAAAAAGAACGACGCCGCTATCTTAGTCAGATGACATGTATTGTACCACCAGTTTTTAGACCACCACCTGACCCTGGATTTCCGTCACCATTTCCACCATACCCACCTGGCATAATAGGAGGAGACTTTGATTTGTTTCCACAGTTTCCAGGTATGTCTATGAAAATTGTTCTTCAAATTATAGAATCGAATGATTGTTGCATCAAATATTATAGAAATGTAGCAACATCATGTGCGAATCGCACCCTGAACTTTACAATGAAATTGATATCATTTTAGCATTTTAGCATTCAAAATAACAAGCTTTCATTTATTAAACAGGCTTAAATGCTGAATTTTTAAACTTAGGCCATCATAAAAATATTTCAGTTTACCCAAACCCAACTAATGACTCTTGAGTGGGTAGGTTGGTAGGCATATTCTTTTTTAACACTTCATTAAAAAAATTATATATAATAATTGTGTAACATGGTCTTTGTGTATTTTGCAGTGTTCTATTGTGTTTTGGTGTCTAGTGATCATACTCCATCTCTGTAAGAAACAGAGGAAATTTTTGAATCTAGAGGAATATAGAGGCCTTCGCAAGGCCATCAATAAGTTTGGAATCCCACTCCCTTGTGACGAGCTCTAAACAAATAAAATATATAATATATCTTGCCATTTTGTTATAGATATGAATACAAAAACATTGTGAACAACCATCCAATGACCTGGACTCCTGGCGAATATTTCACAAAAATTTGTAAGACTGATGATAACTCGTAAGTCCTATATTACGTATGTAAGTTTCGACCACTCATCATACTTACGAACTTTTGTGAAACGTTCTTCTGACTTGGAACAGGCACATGATAAATGTGGTGGTGTTAAACATGCTTCGGTGGATCCAAACAGTCCCCCACATTGAGGGCTGTTTAACATTAATACAAAGATGGAAAAATAATATTTTTTTTCTTGGAAAAAAAAAACAGGGTAAAATATTCCTGCAAATACTGTCATCAATAGCCAATGGACATTAAGACATTAACATATAAAATAAAACAGACATTTAGTCAATCACAAGGAGCTATCAGATAAATGCAGAATCAGTACTTACAGGAGGTTAAAGTTAATTTGCATATGTTATTGTTGTAGGTGTGCAAAATTTGATATTTTTTAAAGACGTACCAACACCAATTTTGTCCAACTAAGAACAACTGTCATTTAAGACTGAAAGTGACATAGGCATTCCCTAATGGAATGGAAAGTGGCAGGCTACCCTGTCCCTACCTGGTGCATCAGATTTTAGCTCACCTGGCCCAAAGGGCCATGTGAGCTTTTGTCATCACTTTGCGTCCGTCGTCGTCGTCTGTTAACTTT
>JARWCS010351359.1:0-11054 GCA_034783895.1 Geukensia demissa
GACTTCCAGTTAGTTGAAAAATTTAGAAAATTATCTTTGATTTGATATATAATTGTCTATGGGTATTTCATAAAATATGATCTACATTTATGTGACAAAAGTACAATGTAGGAATGGGACCCCAACTTTAAGACGTCACAAAAAAAAACTGTGTTCAGCATCCTAAAAAGTGGCCAAAATCTGTCATTTCCAATTGATTTCTATAATATGACATTGGAAATGGATAATTTTGAATTTTAAGATGATAATTTAAAGGCTTATTATACTTACGAATGATATAAATGACAATATAAATATATTCCGCGTATAACCGTGTCCTCGATCGCACAATTAAACATTTGGATGATTGCGCAATCACTCATGAGTACCTGTACAACTAGGTAAGTCTTCAGTTTAAATTAGAATTCAATAAATCTTAAAAAGACCAAGAAAGAAATTTATACGGAGTGTCGATGGAACTACGTAAGTATAATTAATCTTTAAATTTAAAAAAAAACTCTGGATAATAATTGGATTAATTAACTTAAATTAATGGCAATTTTTAATTAAAAAACCTTTATTGAATGATAAAAATTTAGGTTTTAAACCCTCTTAATGTTCAGATATACATTGTTCTATATAAAATAATCAAGAATTACTACAAAGAACTCAGTCCATTACTCTGTTATAAATTAAAGAATAAATCAAATAAGATATTGACAGAAATTTATACAGGGGTGGCGGTGGAACTTCGCAGATATAGTTTACCTTTAAATTTAAATAAAATCTCATCTTGAGATTCAAAATGATCCATTTTTAAATAAATTTGGCTAAATATACCAAAAATGATGTAACATAATTTAAATGACAATGAATTATAATTGTACTTACACTGATTCAAAAGCAGTGATACTGTTGCTGGAGAAATTTCTGTGTCTTTCAACATATGAAAAGCCGTTAAAATTCCTTCACCAAAACAAGGAAACATACTGTACGTCAAAAACAAACGACTTATATACAAAGTATGTACATCTTTAACTACTGGGTTATCATTCTGAAAAATTACATACAAAAATATATCAGTCTAATTATTGCAAAACTTTGTGGCAATCTAAGTCCCACAAATAAAATTTTTCAAAAGTTGATGCAATCTGCTGCGTCTAAAATAGATTTAGATGAAGCCCCGTTGTACAAAGCCCAACTTGGTGCAATGGCTCTGTTAGAATGGTCATTAACTTTCAAATTTTCATCTTGATAGTTTGAACTATCAAACTAGTATTTGTAACCGTTGTTACTACTTTATGAGGTACATTCAAAGCCAAAACTAACTTTACCTTGTCTGTGGTACCTTATTTTTTTCTGATGTTTTTGGACTTTTCCAAACAAATTCAAGTCCTTTTTGGGTCTACTTAAGGTCTTTCTCTAAAAGAAGGGACATGATTTTTAATACCATAATGGTTTTGTCTGTCCTGCTTCGACAAACTGTGCCTTATGAAAGTTATATCTTTATCTGGACCCTTCATAGACACCTTTTCAATTCATAAATTTTGAAGATCGCTACACCTTCTAAAAGTTGTAATTGCCAATAAAAACACTTTTTTAAAGTAATACATTTTAGGGTAGCTGTTGACAATGGTTCAAAAAGATGGTTTCCAAGTCATTTATAACAATCTGTAAATCCAATCTTGGTAATAGTTTGGTTTTTGGGCCAAGAATGAAAAACCCTTTAACCGAGAGATATGTGGATGTTGTCCCACTGGACAGTTCTAAATAGGTGGCAATACTGCTGATACATTTATTTTTAACCCGCTATCGTTCTATTTTGCAGGCCTGATTAACAGATATGCTAAAAAATCAGCTACCCCAATCAAAGTTGCTTTATATCGATCACTTGTTTCGAATCACACAAGCTACTAAATTTGTCGAATTTGGTAGAATAATCCTTCTGTGTTCCCTTTCTCCAGGAAGCGGAGAGAAGGTTTCCAATTTTTCTCAAAAAAAAACTTCTGTTTCAAAGGTTCAGTCTATAGAAGCCATCCATTTAGACTTAAAAGCTGAGAATTGGGGTGATAAATTTGAGTTTTTGGCAGACTCAGTAAATTGTCCTAAAGAGGAAGTTTCAAAGGAGGATCGATCAATAGTTCCAGTATATCTGGATACAAAAATCTCATTGGCTATTTGGGGGGCGGGGCTAATCATAATAATCTTGCAACTGAATTGCATTATATATTGAAATATCCTCGAAGTCAGAAAATGAGGGGGAAAACATATGCAAACATGTTTTCCAATAATATTATCATTGCATTCAGGGCTAATGAATTGGGATTGGGAGTCCAAGTGCAATAAATCTGTTTGTTTTCTGCTGAAGCAAACTGATCTATCAAAGGGTTCCCCAAAATTTGAAAAATCAGCCTCACAACATACTTCTTCAATGTTCATTTTGTTGGACGGATTTGATTCGGCTAAATTGATCCGCTAAAATATTTTTGTTCTCTAAAATTGAGCCGCTTTCAAAATTATATTGTTCTCTATGGCTAGTTTGCAGAATTCCAACGTCAGAACGCAGAGATTTGGTAATCTCGTACCCCCCAGACGATTGATATACTGGACTACACTTGTGTTGTCGCTTCTGATTAAAAGTAACTTGTCCAGCAGTTCATTCAGAAAACGTTTCATTGTAAGACAGACAGCCTTCATTTCCAGATAATTTATATGCCACGGTTTTTAATCGGAATTCCACTCTCCCTGAAAACTATATAGCGCCCAAAACCGCTTTTCGAAGCATCGGTCGAGACCATTTGTTTTGTGCAACACTAAAAATTAACCTTTTAGAGGATTGGCTGTATTTGTTCACCATAAAAGGATTTCAGATGTTGTGTAAAACGAACCAACATTGTCATGTCCTTGCTTACCGGACTCCAAAAACTTAATTTTTGTCATTGTACTGGTCTCATATGTAATCGGGCATTGGATATAAGATCTATCATTGAAGCCATCATACATAATATTTTCATAAAATCGAATGCTACTGTCTGAGCTAGACACATTTTTATAATCAATTGCTTATGATTTTGTACTCTCTCTACATTTGGTTGTACTATCTCCTTGTCTTAGAGAAATAACCCGCCTAGGTATGTTATGTTCTGACTAGGAACAAGACTCGATTTCACTGTGTTTATAATGAAACCCAGTGAAACCAATAAAATGATAAACTTCTGTCGATCCTGAATTCATCTGATCTTGCTCTGATTTACAATTAACCAATCGTCTAGATATATTACTAGTCTAATGTTTCGCAAGTACGATGCCACAATTGAAACTATTTTTGTGAAAACTCGTGGAGCACATGTTGGTCTTAAGCACATTGCTTTCAACTGATCACTTTGATTTTGAACATGAATATGTACTGTTTGTGATGACGAAATATTGGGACATGTAAATACTCATCTGCAAAATCCAGAGAAATGCCACAATCGGTTGGTTGCTCTTAACCCAACACTTTGCTCATTGTGTTCATTTTGAAGTGTATCATTTTTAAATACCCGTTCAGAGGTTTTAAATTTGTCATCATTCTAACCTTCCCATTATTTTTTCTGGACCAGAAATAGCGTTCTGTAAGAACCGCATAGAGATTGTGGAAAATCACTGCATAGATAGAATCAGTTTGTCCGGAGTAATCAGGGGTTTCTTTACGCCTGTCCAAAAAGGTTTCTCGAGAAATTCTTGTTTGTACTCTTGTTTGAATTGTTGAAAGAACCCACTGATCTGAAGTAATTTACACCCAATTTTGAAGAAATTTTATTAACCGCAAATGGAAGCTGTGGACACAACAAAATTGTACTCATTTGTGATTTAGATGTCTTTTCTATTTGAGATTCGAAAAGAACCGAAGGAAGTCTGACTGCTAGTATTTCCAGTTTTCCCATCCTTCTTTTCTTAGAACGAATTAACAGTTTGTTAAATGCAATTGTTTTCAGCTGTATTGCTTTTATTCTTAGCGAATTTGGAACCAAAATTTGAAGATGATTTACCTGTTACACCACTAGACTGACATCTGTTACTCTTCGACGGAGTTTGGTCTGTTTGTTTGGGTCACTTTAACAGTTCTAGAATCACTGTTTACTGAAGAGTCAAACCTCTCTTTCTAGAAATGCTATTAAAACTCAGGTAAAAGATCATTAATCGTCCTTCTGTTCTTTGATCTTTTTTAAACAGGATTCAAATCCTTGACCAAAAAGTTTATCCTCTGTCAAAGGAAGATATTGACATTTAAAATTCAATTCCCTGACATTAGCTAAACCAGAATCCTCTCCCACAGTCCTTCTGTGAATTAAATGAAAATACGCTCCAGTTGGCCCGCCTGGTCAAGTGACTCAGTTAAATGACAAAAAGATCTTTAACTGTCTGACAACAGCGTCTTTGTCAAAGTCGCCCTTAGACGTCGACAATGTACACAGTCTGCTGCATATATAACATTTAACTAATGTTCATTCCTGCAGCAAGATGTCCCTGATTACCTAATTTCTCGATCTTCTTATGGGGTTGGGTGCTAGACCGTCGCAGGATTTAACAGTTTTTGTCCATGTGTTTGTCTCAACATAGGCTGCAGAATGTCTTCCAAAAGTTAGAACAACAGAACTGTCATGTATCGGCAAACATGATTTGTATTCCTTTTAATATGCAGTTAGCATATTTGGATTCTGACATCTCCATGCATTAGAAAAAATGTCACCTTGAGTTTGGTCTTAAATTAAACCTTTGTTGCTCTGTTGTTTAGCAATATCTTCCTTAAACAGTTTGCTCAAAACAATTTTTTCAGAATGACTGTCTTCAGACTGTTTTTCCTTATAAGAGTGTTCTTCTCTATCTACCGTATCATTAACATGTCTTAAAAACATTTCTGATTTTTGGTTTATAACCCTGTCTGCCTTAAAAAAGTGGCAGTGTCTCCTATTACTGGACTGTTTACAGAAACATCGTCATTTGCACTGTCATCTGATATAATATCAAATTCTCGGCGTTCATTGTCATTAACATACAGAGTTATTTTCGACCTTACATCGACATCTCTATCTTAGAAAATTTTGGTGAACTCAAATCCAGGTCTAATTTTGGGTCTAGACTGATTAGTGGCGTACGCGCCCCTGAAGGGATGTTACCCACATTGCTACAATCAGATCTGGAAGGAAGTGAAATCTCTCTATTCTGATTGTTTGAAAAATTACTGGAGACAATTGAAAAAGCTGGTCAAACTTTGCATTAAAACTGTTTTCCATATTTCTCAACATTTCGTCATACTCAGCCTGAAAAGTCACTGTTTTAGACGTACGTTTCTCTTATCTAATTTTTCTTCTCTAGAACAAGAAAAGTTCTCTAAATAACTTACAACCCTAGTTGAATTCAAAAATGGGGGGTTCGTGATTCCCGAATCGAGAATTTTGCACAATGAAAGAATGCAAATGTTAACTAAATATCAAAATATATCTGAAGAAATTATTTTAATGAGAAATTCCGTTCAATTGAAATCAAAAATATGAACTGAAGACTAACCTAGTTGTATAATTATTCCTCGGCGAATGTGCAATCGGAAGTGATTGTCCATAGTTTAAACGTATTTTGCGATTGAGGACGCGCTTATACGCGGAATATATTCATATTGTCATTTATATCATTCGTAAGCATATTAAACAAAATTAATAAAAATATGTCTACAGAAGAATATCCAACAGTAGTATTATTTTAATTAGCTCTAAAATGGTCCCATGATACCACACGTAATAATACTAGAAATTACTTAAATTGATGCAGTGTTTGACACATTTTTGTCCATTAACTACCGATCGCATAACAGAACCAAACTTTGCACGATTAAAGATATTTCAAGTACAAATCTTAAGCTTAAATATCTTTTGGATTTTTTGCCATTTTTATAGAAATATTACGCTTTTTTAAATAGACAAATGAATCAATGTTGCTTTGTCAAAATGATGGAAATAATACAAAATAAGTTATGAGTCCATTGAAGAATACCCATGCGAAAAAATAAAAGTGTATATTCCAAAGAGACCGGACAAATTTGAAACAAAATAAGAGATAAAACGTAAAGGACCAAAAGCCACGAAGTTATTAACAAAACAGGAGTGTTATCAGATGCTCACGAATGATAAGCATCCCCTGTCTTGCACGCAACATCCATCGTGTTAAAAGACGACCATTAAACAACATCCTCAGAACAAATTATAGTCATTATATCATAACCTAGATTAGTCAAAGGGAACAATCGGTCAGTTGATGACTATTAAATGTTAACATTTCACAACAAAGTTGAATTGTAGTCTTTAAATAGAGAGGCTTGTCGGAATATCTGATCATTTTCATTTACAAAATATCATTTGCAGGTGAAATAATATCACTCGGATTAAAATGTTCTTTATTTTTTTTGTCTCTACCTTTTAATGCTTAGTTCTCAGAAGATGTAGCTTTTGACACTTAAGTTAGCATTTATACTTACCTGTTGAAGCATAATCTTTGCTTTGAATGGCTATTTTAGTTATTCTTATTATTTTCTGTATCGTTTTAGGAATTTAGCTGGAAACAAAATATCGATAATAAACAAAGATGCCTTCAAGAATTTGGCCTCGTTGCAATACCTGTAAGTACTTATTTATGGTGACAATATTCGTCGTTTTCTCACGTTTCTACTCTTGTCAGTTAAGTGCTAAATCCATTATTTTTAATACAAAGATAAAAACATAATATTTGTAACATCATTTATTTTATTGAACATGTACATGTATTTTGTTCTGATGTAAGATGTTTTATGTCCCCGATAATTTTATTTCCGTCGTTGTTCCTTTTTCAGTCTTTCCCCGTATTTTTAAGGTTTTGAATAATCATTTAAAAATACAAGTTAAACCAGTGTTCATCATGTTATGGACTTGTTTTTTAATGCACATTTTTAAGAAGTAGTCAAATCCAACCAAATCAAAAGGCAATCCCAAATCTAGTGGTAGAGACAACTACTCGGTGCACTCCTTCCCATATTTCCAGTGGTTTCGATACAGTGGATTTTTAATTAAATATTAATGGGTAAATTTGATGTTTGAAAAATTTGACAATGGGACGGGTTAATATATTCGATGATCCGCCATCAAAGGCATCGATCCAGGGTCAAAATACAAAGAATACATTGTTTGGGAAAAGCTGTAAAAAACATTTCGTTCTTTTTCTTTGAATAATATCGTTTACATAAAAATAAAAGATTAAGTCTTTTTGAAATCTTTAATTGATTTTAACGCCATTGAATCACGATATTGGTGATATTGTGCACTTGTATAATTTTATATCATATTACTAAATAACCAATATTCTTTGATAACTAAGTTGAGATACATCGGTTAAATATATTATTTGTTTCAATACGGTTGTACAAAGTTCGTTAGGAAATGTTAAAACAAATTCAAATGCCATCCATGAGTTTCTTTTATTTGACTCGAGTTCAGTGCGCTTCAGTCAGAAGAATATACTTTATGTTAGAATGTTGCTGAAAAATTTCATATTGCATCCATTTTAATTTTCATTTGTGTTCTGGAATACCAATCATGCTTTACATTAATTATCCAAATTCTTTAATTACTCGTCAAGTTTAGTCCTTTATCAAGAATTTGTAAACCGGTTACCTGAAATTCAGCAATAAATGAGATTTTTTCTCAGATTGACGTGAGGCCGATTTTAGATTTAAAAGATTCCACAATAGGTGCAGAGCGCCGGACAGAGGGTGTTTACCCTTCTGGTGCACATGGGCCCACTTCTGCTTTGTGAATAAGTTTAAGCTTCTGTCTTTTTGTTTTTGTTTCCATTTTATAACATCTGTTTTCACATTCATTTTGTCTTTTGATATAGAGCATTTAATGTCGACATCTGCTTTTGTCTTTTATCAATTGTTTTTTCTTAAGTATATTTTGGTAAAAATAAAAGGCATAATTGTTGATCTCAAAAGAAAATGTTCATTGCTGTTTCAATCAGATATCAATTATAGCCCTGATTAATATCATATCGATATGAACGTATTATTCGCATTAAATCTGGCATTTGTGATTGAGTATAAAAAAAAAAACTTGTAAAATGAAGCAAAATGACTCTTTATCAAAAGGTAAAGTTTAGTCGTTTAGCAATAATTGCATGGTCGTATATTTTTTAATCATCAGAGATATAGGCAGCCAAATCCCCGAATATATGTCTCTGTCGTTCTCCTAGAATGCGAAGCGGCCAGGATTTTTTTATTTAATGCAGTTTCAACAATGAAAATGGTTACTACAAAAGATAGACTTACTGGAATTGTGAGGAGTCAATTTTCTTACTTATTCACAACATTTACATCAGGTTTGGTGACAAAATTTATAAACAGATTGTAGGAATTGCTGTAGGTACCAACTGCGCTCTTTAATTGCAGACTTTATTGTTATGAATCCCGGTTAATGACCAAACTGCACAAAGATCCTTCTAAATCTGATGTAATAGATAATTTCAGTACTTACCGCCATCATGAAGAAATCTTTTTAAAAATATATCACAACAATTTACGCACAAAAATACTTTTAGTAAGGATAATCAGGAAAGCAAGGAGATTTCCTTTCTGGATTTAAATATTTCGGTTTCACATGGTATAATAAAAACAAAATAATTCTTTTAGTTTCTTATTCCGTATTGTAAATTTTCCCTTCCGTGACTGGGACGTCCCTTTGTCTCCATCATACCTTGTATATATTTCTAAAAATGTTTCTTTAGCTCTTGTAAGCATTGATGCTTTATATTTAAATGAACGTAATCTTTGTATAACCAGCAAATTATTAAATTTGTTAGCATAAGTAAGTTAAAACTTTTACAAAATTCTATCATACATTTAAAGATATAATAATGAATTTTTTCACTTGCGGAAAATTGATAAAATACGGTAAACTGCACATCAACATTTATGGAGATGTGATAAATAAAGCTCTGAAATCACAACACATTGGGACTTGTCATTTACATGAATGACATTCTGCAAAATATTATCTTCTTTGGTATCAACAGAGACACTTTGCTCGATTATTTACACCAAAACTAATTTGAGTAATTATTCTGTGCAAATTTTACAATATCTGCTGTCGATATATTTTTGAAATTTTGGCACGTGCACATCTCCTTGCTTTCTTTGGCTATTAATGATATTTTTACACTTAAAGCAACCGGGTGTGTTTTGTTTGATGTCGTAGCAGGTTTGTCATTATATTTGCTTTGATTTGAACTAGCTGTCAGAAACAGTTAATTGTCATGATTGGTACATCTTGTTGTCCCTTGTTTTTTGCTATAGTCTGCGTACTATGTATTGAATTCAAAAGTTGAATCTTATACAGTTTAATTTTATTTGTCGTTTTGTCAAATCAATGTCCTAGCTTAAGGGAAGGGTTAAGAACTCACAAATATTTTAATTCCACCACATACTTCTTCCCAAACCCAGTGGATGTCGTTGTTTTTATGTTTAAATATTACTTGTTTTACATTGTTAATTGAAACGGCCAATAGTTCTTATATTTAAATGTCATTACATTTTATTTTTGTGGCCTTACAGTTTGCCGTAGGTTGTTGGCATGTGTCCGTTTTTAAAAAGCCTTATGGAAACCTGTAGAAGTTTGAGATTTACACTTTTCGAATTACTGTCTCATCGACAGTCATACCACATCTCCTTCTTCTATGTAAATTGGTCTTTTGGGACACCAAACTGCTGCATAAGATTAATGTAGTTAATTGAAAAAATAAACGTTCTATTATGACAGATTTGCATTATTTTATTCAAGTAGAAGCTGGAAATACAAAATTGTCTGTATACCATTTGTACCCTTTATATCGATTCAATTAGTTTATTGTTTTTTTTCTTTATTTTCATGATCTCGAGGTTGCTGTGTTTATCGATCATTTATCTTACTCTTCGGTTTTCTCTCGATTACTCAATGTATTTTGTTAATTGTAAAATTGTTACTCCAGTAAAAGTTTGCATTGCAGTAAAAACTGTATTTTTTAAAAATCCTTTGTTTTTGCATGTCTAGCTTATCGACGTTCATTACGTAATAAACTGTAAATTGCATTATTAATCAATTTATGTAACATGAAAGTCATATTATTTGACTGATCTTCCTTGTTTTAGCCTTAAGCGTGTCTGATGAAGGCAAATATCACGCGGTAAAATTTGGCTTTCGAATATTTGTTAAAAGCCAATAAAGGATGTAGATGGTGTCCTTTTCGCATTAAATCCTTATACTGTCGTCTTTATATTGTACGAAGACACTTAATTTACCGGTTAAATTTTAATTGGAAAAGCTTTTTTGTATCTACCTATAACGTGAATGCCACTGCTTGTGCACCTTAAGCAAGAGAGTATACCAACTGCCTAAAGTCGTTGATTTATCGCTAGTAAGATGTTTTGATAACGGTTTTGATTATTGTAAATTGACAAACAAAGGTTTCCGACACATTGTTATAGTTGGACTTTTCGCTTTGACAAAGCTGTCATGAACTTTGGATTGCTTTTAAATAATTTCTAAATAAGCTTACCTGATCAAATTTAATTCAAAAACGTGTTGAATTCTTTGAGGATTTGTTCAGATGCTTCAAAATCTATTATTAGCTGCTGTAAAAATTCAACCTTATTTCGCAGTTTAAGATAGAATTTGAAGCAAATTAGATGGTTCTGATGTCGAAACCATTAACCCCGTGATATCTCTCAGTAGTATTCATGCGAATGGTGAAGGTGGTAGCATGGGGAAATTTTCTTTAAAAAATGAACATCTAACAATACATTAAGTATCGACTGCTTTAAGTTGTGACTCATCACGAGTTGTATAACAGGTCACATTACGAAGCCACTAGTGAAGCAGGAGTATCTTAGATCACCCTTATAATTATTGTTTTCCTTATTTCTCAAGCTTTAATTGTATACGCAGTATTTTTGAACTGGTTATTTTCTTTGTGATTTTATGGAAATTCAATTGTCTGTCTTCTGACTTTATAATTTTCATCGTCCCGTTTGCTGTCTT
>JARWCS010351370.1:0-11054 GCA_034783895.1 Geukensia demissa
AAATTCATAGATATATGACCATTTCTAAAAGCGAGTGAATGTTTTCAAATTTGGCGGAAAAATAATTTCCCTATACCGCCAGAAGAAATACAATAAGGGCTTTCCGTTGAAAGGAAAGCCCTTAATTAAAGCGGTCACAGACGCCATTAACAAACTATGTTAATAGAGTGTTTTGTTAATTGAAACTTACAATATTTCATAATAAAGATATTGTAACTTATTTAATGACTGTGTTTCTGATAATGATCGCTTTAACAATTGTACCCATTACCCTTATGAGCTTATACCTTTTGTCCGTTTTGTATCTTCGAATATTTTTAAATGTTTTTTTAAACAAACTAAGAATGCAAACCTATTCTTCAGACCAGGAAGAAAAGCAATACTTACTTTAAAACAAAATTTAAACAATGAAGATTTAAACTAAAAATATCCTTTAACTCTGCATTTTGTTAAAATTCTTAAATTCCTCCTTAAGGTGAGAACAAACATTTGTTTAGATTACCGACATCAGCAACAAATCGCAGTCTTGAACACTTTAAATATTAGCAATATTCGCTTAATTGCCGCGAATGTGAAAACGAAAAGATATAGGATAAATATCACAGACCACTCTCCAACTACCAGAAAAACAAGAAATTTACCAATCTAAAGGTCTCCCAAAGGCCTCAGCACAGGTAGAAAAACCACTCTTAGTGACATACTTAAAACTCCCCCGAAAAAAAACTTGTATGCGTAGAATAAAAGTGCTCTACCTTGAATATTATCATAAATGTACATGGTATGTAATGGATACTCTATTAACCTGTAACATTAGAAAGGCAGGTGTCGCAAACTGCAATAATAGAATTTATCTATCAATGTCACATTATCAATTTCATTTCAAAGTGACTTGTAGAAATTTTTCCGAGAAAAGTCAGGATCTAACCAAACAACCAGTATGCCCTTCATGTAGAGAAAATTCGATTATTGCTCATCTCTAATTGGATAAAATTTTAAAATTTATTCATGTGATGAGGATTTCTCACAGTTTTTCTATGCTGTGAGCAATCCTCATCAAATGTTTCCCGCTTCTATATGTGCAGTAGTGACAAATCAATGTTATTGAAAACTACAAATATCCCTAAGAACAAATCGAAGAATAGGTAGCATATTACAAAAAGCTTCTGTGAAAAATTTCATTGAAACTGTCCCAGTAGTTTACATCAACAAAATGGAAACTTCTAAAGGAAGAACGAAATAATGGACAAAGGATAGATACCAGGATACCTATATAGCACTCGTAAATATGGTGTATAATAAGGGTACAACTCCGGCCTCCAACTCAAAAGCAATCGTTCCATTATGGTGATATGCTGACAGTCTTTATGACAACACACCTATATAATTTACCCTCAAAATAACAGCAGAGCATTATTTATCTACATGTAATGCACGCCCAGTTTCGAATACACGTGCACATGCCAAAACGAAATTAACCTAAGGTTTTTGAAGTCAGATATTTTTTTCTTGTATATTTTCTTCAAATCATTTTATTTACAAAAAAGCGTTAGATTAAAATCCTGCGTGGTTAAATGGATTGCTGGTCCGTATTGGCATACAGCCACTCGTCGAATAAGATTGAATTATGGTGTTATCTTAATTATTTGTTTTATGAACGATTTTCATTTTTCAAATATTATTCGGTTTTGTATTCCATAAGCGGGTTTTTTTAATATACCCATGCGATTTTGAAGGAAGATGTGGTATGATTGTCCATATTCAGCCATTCAAAAAAGTTAAAATTACAAACATCTATAGGTTGCCATAAGGCCTTTAATAATGGCAAATATCCATACCATAAAGCAAGCGGTAAAAGGCAAAATATTAAAATGTAACAATAATTGACCAATTAAATATGCAATGTATAACAAGTAACAGTAAAACATAAAAACAACGATGTCCATCGTACGAAATACAAAATACAAAATCAAATGCAGTGCACGTGATGTTGCATTGGTTTATATCTCTCATAAAATGTATTTATTTACCAACTTCATTGAAAACTTTCTTCGAACATAATCTTCTAGGAAATAAAAATGCGAGAATATCTTTTTCAATGTCGACCGAAAACAGTGAAACTTGTCGTGATTTATGAATCGGGTCACACATCTTTTTTTACTAAATCAACAAATATCTTAACTGGATTATAACGATTTTTAAAGGATTTCTCAGTATTTTGCTTATTATATAAAAAGTTTACATTGTTAATTAACAGATATACCATTTTTGCGTGGGTTTTGGAAACTCAATGTTTGTACATTGTAATTGATGACTGGAATAATAATGGGATGGTATTTATATAAATGCTTTCTCATTGATGTGAATTATATAAAGTATATATTAAAAACAACTTCATTTCGTGATGAAAGCAAAAATTCTTAGATGTTTATCCGTATCCTAGACACCATGGTAATACCGTCATTGTCTGAAAGCAAAAGAACTTAAAGCGTTATATTGTGTAGTAACCACGTGGTAGTAACACAGACATGTGTAGATTATTGTTCTTTGCCAAATCTAGGGTTTTCTATCTTTTTCACTTGAAGTAAAAGTTAGAAGTTATATCCACTAATACAGATGATTGATTGATTAATGGTTACTTAACGTTCAGCAGCAAATATTAAACGCAAATTCAAGACGAGAATAATTTCAACAATAATCAAAATTATCGAAGGTATCGGTGGGAAAAGACACAACATGGCAATATTTTTTATTTCCACTGGAAAAAAGGAGTGATAGGGACAAAAATTGTCGGCTTGTGTAGCGTCCTCTCGAGAATCACAAAAGAGTCTTCAAAGTGCTGTGGTGTGGGATTCATCAAACACGTCAAGGCCAGGCTTTTTGTATTATAACCAGCCAACCCCTCCTTACGAAAGGTCCTACACTGTCCGCCACCTCGGGTTGGCGTTGGGTAAGCCTTCTGTGTCTAGCCCGAGATATCGCTGCGGTACAGGTGAAAGCGCCGCACATGTCGTCAGTTAAGTTTCCTTTCATTATACAGGAAAGTCAAGCGTATATCAGATATTTACAGTTAAAAACAAGCGTAATTTAAGTTATCATTGTGCACTAAATCATTTTTTTTAATTGCCGACATCAACAGTTTCCAAATCTTTCGTCATTGAATCTGATCTATATGTAACTGGGGACGTAACTTAATCGCGCAGGAAAAGTTCATGGCGTTCTCATATTACTAATGGAAAAGACGTCTTCACTGTAAAAACGATATTAATCTAATAATTGTCTTTATTCGTAAAGGAAACCGTATATTTATACATTGTTTAATTATAACATTAATTCGATATGTTTCTTTTTTTTCAGTAAAAGCACATTGTATAATGTACGTTTATAAAATAGACGCAAATTATTTTTGTCGAACTGCAAGAAAGGTTAATTCTACGTTTTTGAAAATAGAAAATGACTTAAAACCGTAATTGTTGAAAAATCTTTTAGCCTATTCTCATTTTAATTTACAAGATGGATTTGGCTTGCCTTTTTTAGCAAATTTTCAAAACATAACTTCCGATGGTTGAATGAATTATTATATGCACGATTTTTTATTTGGTGGCGATTTAGAGTTTTTCACAAGGAGTGGTATTCCATCCTTGTTGAAGGCCTTGTAGAGACCTCTAGATTTTTAAATTCCTCTGTTTGTCGTGTGGTTGGAGTGCAGTCTCTCTGACATTTACCCCATATCTATTCATTTTCATAAATTTCGAATTGGAAAATGGACTATGCGGCGGATGTCTTAATAGAAGCAGGAACTACTGCATACCCTTCCTGACCACCTGAGTTCACTCCCGTTTTTTGTGGGTTCGCATTGTTTATAGTTGCATGTTGTTTTTGGTTAATTATGTACACTTGGTCTTGTGTTCAAGATATATACATGTACACTTGGTCATTTATATGGAATATTGACATTTTCTGAGTCAGAATTCCTCAAATCTTTACGCAAATCTCATTATTTTACTTCAAGCTACAAAAGTATCCGATTTAAGATATTTGTCCGATGGCTAGTTCTGAAACCAACATTTTTGTGAAAAAATGCTAATTTTGTATTCCGGATCGAATCCTTTGAAATGTTTTATTTCATCATACTTTATTTTTTAACTATCCTCTAATATCATCATGCAAGCATTGTCTGCCATTTTCTTATATGAATTTTGCTTGACAAAGTCTAGCCATACCTATATTTCTAATGTATGGTCGAAAATAGAAAATATTCCATATTTATGAGCAAGAGTATATATGAATCGCAAGAGAATGTCCGAACAAAATATATGGACTACTTTATCTAGGTCAAACTTAAGCGCTCCCGCCCAAAAGGAAAATGGCTGACACTCAATATTAAATACAGGCGCAGATAATAGCATGTAAAACGTCATTTGATGACGTATAACATAAACCGTTAACTGTAGAATAATTCTTTCTATTGATTAAAAATAAACTCAAAGGCAGAAACGCACATTTTTTTATAAAGCTCGAAAATCACACTCTATAAAAGCCTGTCATAGCGGGTAAAGTTGAACACATCGCCTAATGAGTAATTTGCTTAAAATTATTTTCGTTTTATGGTACAATGTATACTGGCCTCAAACAAGCCATGGTCACTACCTATACCAAACTTAGTTTAGCGTGGGATCCTATTAGAAATGGTAGAAAATGGTGAACCAAACTGTGATGAAATATTCAGTTGTCCTAACTTGTCGGCCCGCATTTCATTTTTTTCCTGACGACAGTGACACCCCTACTCCAACCATCCAAAATGAATGCTATTGTGGAACTATTATAGGACCTTATATGAAATTCGAATCCTCTTGGGATATTCTTGGGGAGGACTTGTACTCTAATATTCTTTTGCATAAAACAAAACTAAATTATTGTTGAAAATGTACACACCATATGTACACATCTACTTATCTATACATATCAATAGTTAATAAGGCACCTTTCCCTATAAGTTGTACGGAATGTATCAATATAAAACTCGTCCAGACGGAGACACTACAACCATAGTGCACTAAAGACCCCTATTAACAGCTCATTTGAGTGGTCAATAGGCGGCCGGTTGCAAGGCTAATTAAAATTACCCTTTTCAACCCAATCTGATAAAAATCCGATCTTTGTACGTTCCCAAACTAAGATCTGACAAAGCCCCATTCTACTTTCTGTTTTGTGGAATTTTCGGGATTCTTGGGATTTGTTATTAATGACCAACGATGCCAGCCAGCATTTTGAAATCTGAGATTTGTCTCATTTGGCTGATATAAAAGTTCAAAAATCGAGCGTCGTTATATCGTGATTTGAGAACGTAGTAGATCTAATTTTAATTTCTTTTACACTTTTCTTAGCAACCACACAAGTTGGCTTCTTGATATTTGGAATAGAACTTCAGTATGCAGAGATGTTTATTCGCCTAGACAGTTTCGAATCTTTGTCATGTCCACTTCCTGTTTTCCGAGAAAATATCTCTCAGTCAGGTTTGGCACATAGTTTCAGTACAGAGAACTGTATCGTGTAAGGCAGATTCCCATGATTGCTGTAGTAACAAAAGACTTCGAATGTACCCCGGGTCAAACGGCGAGAACCCGTAAATCAAGAGGAAGACAACTCAATGAAACCAAAAGGATCAAGACAAAAAGGCATGCGGAAGCTTTAGGTTATCATGTGTGAATTGGAGTATTTTCAAAAAATTTAAATAACTGATTGTTCGAAAAAATAACAGTAAATTTGGAACAAATATTCAACGTTCTCAAGGAAATCCGTCATAAAACACCAGTGAAAAAAGTGATATAGTGTATGATGTTGCAGAAACGCTTCATGAAACGACTGACAGTAATGTTCAAATAATGACGCCATAATCAATAACGCTTGCTCGAGAAACCGGGACGACAACCATTCATCAGAACATCAAAGAATACAATTCCCAGAATAAATTATCATCTTCACTCATAATTTAGAAATATTTTGGCTTTATCTTTATTGCACAAACAGATGAGAAACAATTGCTTTCAAATGGTTAATTTTTGTAGTTACATTTTCTAATTCCCAAACCATATTCGCATTTTGTTCTTTGCTTTGTCTCATTTCTACTAATTTTTTTCTTTGTTTCAATTATCGTAATTATTATATTACTAACAAATTATCAAGGCTATGATTTTGTTACAGTGAATAGGAACAATATTTCATAGACATACATCTTCTTAAGAAGTGGACATACAGAATTATCGGGCTTAAGAGTTATTTGTCCGGTAGCTTTAGCCAGAGGTTAAAAAAATGACAAGATTACATTTGCGGATGTCAACCAATTTAAATGGTCTATCAAATACTGCAATGGAGAACTTATTGTTGCCGTGGGTGACAAATTGTTGCCGTGGGTGACAAATAATAGTACAATCTAGATGATGAGAGTTGGCGGATATCAGAGGGTGACAGTAGAAAAATCCGAGATGAAAGTTTGGGGTTGTCAGAGGGTGACAATAGTAAAATCCCCGATTATGAAAGCTAAGGGTTGTCAGAGGGTGACAATAGTATAATCCCAGATGATGAGATTCGTGGTTGTCTGAGGGTGACAATAGAATTATCACAGATGATGAAAGTTTGGGATAGTAATAGGGTGACAATTGTACTAGTATCCTCCGATGAAGAAAGTTCGGGTCGTCAGAAAGTTTGGGGTTGTCAGAAAAATAGAAATAGCTTAATCCAGGATGATGATAGTAAGGGTTGTCAGAGTGTGACAACAGTATAATTCCCGATGATGAAAGTTCATTGTCGTTTAATTTTATTGGTTATGATTGGTCGAAAATTTATCCTTGATTTTAAATAGTTTACATTTCATCTGTTGTGGGCCACTTACAGTTTGCTTGTGGATCATTACCGATGGATCTTTTTGGTTTTTTAACTTAATTTTAACTTCGACCAACCGGTTGAAGACAACACTCCAGAAATTTTATGGTCGACACCACAATCTTGTCAGCTGATATTGAATATCCGTTGCTATTTACTTTCTCTGCCTTGAGGTTGTTATCCCATGAAACACCCCCCTTTTCCCTGAAATTACTAATACCGGAATGGAAAATGAACTGAATGCGGCGATGTCTTTAAAGAGGCAGAAACTGCTTACCCTTTCGAACCACCCGAGTTCACCCCCGGTTTTTTGGTGGGAGTCCGCATTGTTCATAGTTGTATGTTCGATTAAGTTTTATTTCTACATCATGTGTCATGTCCCGTCTTGTTTATTTTCTCGAGATTACCGTGTCTGTGGACTTGTCCCCTTCCATCTTACCCTTGCTGTATCTAAATATTTGTCACGCAAGATGACACAATGCCTTAATATGATCAGTTAAATAGTCAACACATGTACAAAACGGTTTTAAATGTTGTACATCAAAAAGTGTTAGTTGAAATTGGAAAACAAAATTTGAATTTGGAAATAAATACAAACTTTAACTACGAATTAATGATAACATCCACAAATTCTGTAGTATGTATTTTGAGAAATTTTGTTTCAGATAATTCATTATATTTTATTTTGTTATTATAATAAAGCTTACATAAAACTGTTTCTATTATACATGTTATATATATAAGAAGGAAACGGTAAATCAGAAATCTGACCAGGGTCTACCCTGAGAGCAACAATAAACTAGTGGCCCACAGCTGTTTATACTGTTTCATTAGATTACCATGGGAAACACTTCTACAAGGAAACTCCATACACCTTTACACTGCATGTTCATTGATAGCATTGTACTCGTTTAACCTCCACAGCCTGCAAATGCTTTGGTCAAATATTCAATGCTATGGTAATTAATCCGAGTCTAATTAAATAATAAAATAGAATTATTTAATGTATAGTATAACATAACCAAAATTTAGAGTGTAATATTCTGTAATATTGCACTAGTACAATAAAGTGTTAAGTCATACAGTATAAAAAGGTTTTACAAAGGTTGAATATTGTCCCTTGTAAAGCGTATGTGATTTAATTTGGAATATTTTGACAAACTGAACAACCTTTGAACACTTTAAAATCTACATTCAAACGAGGTGGAAAAATCTTTCTGACGGGAGGGGAAAACATTAACTAGTCCTGTTTTGCAATATTGTGAACAAAGAGACACATATTCATGGTCACTTTACGCGTCAAGCTAGTAGACAACATCTCACGAATTCGTACGAAAATCAACATTTATTCTGAATATTTTCTTCTACCATCAAATTATGGAATAAACTGTTCATGGATGCTCTTAAATTCCAAATCCTTTAATATATTTAAGAGTAGTATTGACTAGCATGACAAGGCTTGCCTGAATCGGTCAGATTTTGCCTACAGGATTGCATGATAAGCAGTATTTCACTTGATGAGCATCGTTTTATGTAATCTGATGAATTCGCTCAATGTGGTCATGTCGAGAGCACTTTACTATGTTCTTAACTGTTTAAGTTATAAAATCATTTTACTAATGATGTCCAAGTACCCATAACCATAAATCTTTTATTATATTGGTTCACAGTGAGGTACAGGAAAGTCTGCGAAGCGTATTTCACCTTCAGCGCAGCTCACTTTTTAAATCGCCTTTTTACGATTTTGAAAATTTTATAATGGAATTTAGGTGGCATACGTTTTACTAAAAATGAATCTGGGTATGTCGTCATTTTTAGTGCAAAATATATTCTTTTTCAGTAAGAAACTATCGGTTAAAAGGTAATTTGAATGGGAGAATTGCTGCATTCAAAATTTAATTTCCTAAATAATGATTGTATTGCCATATATATGGTCTTAAACTGTGAATAATATTTATCTGATAGTAAAACAACCAAAATTTTGAACTTGTGACCTAAAAGGGACTGTTTATTGCTAATTTAAGAAAAACCCGCCAAAGTGAGTTATCTCCCTTCTCCATGCAAAATCCTATAGACAATGGATCTTTCCCAGATTGGCAGATTTGCACAACTATTGATAATTTATCAACGACTAAGTAAGACAGATATTTTTATTAAGAATGGCCAATCCAAAACAGATCGAAATATGATAAAATTGAAAAAAAAGTCAATTTCTGAAGTGAACTGCGCCGGCAGTAGGTGGAAAAATATAATTCCCTTTTAAAAATAGTGTATTTTTCCATTTTTCTTTTCCCTACTCTATATTAATATATTTACAACTCTCTCACTATAAAAAAGGAAGCATAAGTGTCAAAGTAGTTGATTTTGTGAAGAATTCTTGCAAGTCTGACATATACGTTGTGATTCGATCATTGTCATAAAGTCCAATTTCAGGTGCAGGAAGAATACTGAAATAATTTTTTCCCTTCAAGACACATTATTGCCAATATTTTGAGTTAGCACTAATATATTTTTCCAAAATTGAATTATTATTAAACTTGCACTATACTTTGAATAAAAGATTGATTACTTGAGTCAAGTTTGCTGTGGTGCAATTTAAAAAAAATTTTCGACGCTGCACTATTGAAACAGACAACTAGCCTAATTTAGATTAAAAGGTAATGTAAGCGGGATTTTGGTATACCACCTTTTAACTCTAAAGGCTTTTTACTGGTGATCTACTCATTATTTCATCATGATTTTCATAAACAGTTATATATTTTGTAAGTACATTACAAGTTTCAAAATGTTTGGTCGAATAATTAATGCAAAATGTGATTTTAAAAATTTCTCTCAATTCTCATGCTTCTCGAGATTTCAACGAGAACTTGCAAGTTACCTATCAAGCTAAATATAAGTCCCTGTATTGAGTTATTCCATTTCATTACATTCTACAAAGAGTAAACAATTCTTCATAGACTTCATACATATAAAGTCAATTTAAAAGACATCATGCACAAAGACTATCAAACAGATTTTCATATTTTTATATACAGTTACAGCTAAAACTTTAGTTGTATTATTTAATTGTTTAATGCCTTTTCTTTTATCATTTTAGCAACCATGCATTTGTGTCACATCAAGCCTTTGCTGAGATTTACAATTCTGTGTATTCTGAAAATCATACAACAACCAAGCGATCTGCAAAATGGAAAGAAATTATGCAGCAGGGAAGTCCAGGTAAGAATTGTAAATTCTCAGATGTAATGTTTTTTAAGACACGGACCATTTGATTTCCTGGGTGGACTGGGATATGTATGCAAGCCACAAAATTCCTTGCCCCGTCTGTGTTCCAGATTATTTTTTATCATATATAGCTTATGTAAGAAAATTTCTTTGGAAAGTATCTTTCTTCTAATGGTCAGACAGTGGGTCAGAATATTTTTTCCACTCCCGATGCTGGCCATATATTTTTTTTTCTCAGAAAATCAAATGGTTAGTGCCTAACATAGTTTTATTAACTCATTTTATGAGCAAGTAAACATGACTGTCATTATTATTGACATAAGGTAGTAAAATTGTCATGATTTGCAGTATCCGTTGTAGTAATTAAGAAGTAACTATCGTATGCAGATTACAAATGATTGAAAAATTCATATGCAGATTACAAATGATTGAAAATTCTGCTTACTGCTATCTAGTAAATTCTTCTGCATTCATCCAATAATGAACAAAGATAATGATGAAGTTTAACATGTTTACTGCAGATTTAACTACCCAGATTCCACCCGATGAAGATGGCTTTAATTTGGTATCAGTAGATGAAGACGATATTACAACACTAGATGCAACAAAACAAAGCCCCAAAAATATCTGTAACTAGTTTGTAATCATTTTCTAAAACAAAGCCTCAAAAATATCTATAACTAGTTTGTAACCATTTTGTAACCATTTTCTAAAACAAAGCCTCAGAAATATCTGTAACTAGTTTGTAACCAATTTGTAACCCTTTTCTAAAAGGAAGATTCAAAAATATCTGTAATTAGTTTGTAACCAATTTGTAACCCTTTTCTAAAAGGAAGCCTCTGAAATATCTGTAACTAGTTTGTAACCATTTTATAACCATTTTCTAAAACAAAGCCCCAAAAATATCTGTAACTAGTTTGTAACCATTTTGTAACCATTTTCTAAAACAA
>JARWCS010351381.1:0-11053 GCA_034783895.1 Geukensia demissa
TCCTTTGTTAAAATGTGGCAAAGTTACTACACATAAAGTTTCAACAAATTTAATAACAACAATTGCCAAAAATAGCCTAAATATATAAATTGCACTATTAAATAAAAATTGTCACAGTTTCTGAATTGAATGAATAAAGTAATGTCCGAATTTCACAATGTCAAGATCCAAAATTTTGTAAAGTCCAGAAGGTTAAGTTCTGATCCGGTGAGTACTGGAATCTGTTCCTTGGATGTCTGGTGAATCGCTAACGGTTGCAGGTAGCTGGTTACTGGAGATTCTAAGTGACTGGAATCAGATGACTCTGTAGGTTCTACTTGTTCCTTCTGTACTCTTGGTCTAAAGTCGTATTTCTTGCGAGGTATTCGAATGAACTGAATTGCTACAATTTTTCGGTCTATTTATGGTCCAAACTAAAAAAATGCTCAATAGTGACATTTAGTACTTGATATAATTTGAGTGATAATAATATTTGTTTAAGAAGTGCCAAAAGCAAAACTTGAAAGGTTAAACAGTAATTAAAAGATTAAGTAAATAACACATGTCTGACTAATTAATTAATCGAACAATAATAATCAAGAAAAGAATAACTTTGAGTCATTAGTGACATCTGACAATTTTATCTCTAGTAAATTTCCCTAATTGCTTTTACCTTAATTAGTTATGAAAAATTAAGTAATAAAATTTACAATTTTTCAAAAAAATGATTCAACAAAATTCATAAAAAATTCTTAAACTTTTGCAATAAAAATTGTACCCATGACAAATGAAAGGATTACATTTCTGCAACTTTTACAACTGTGCTGCTTTGTCAGCAGAGCATTATACAACTGCCGCATGTTGATATGTGAAAGATGAACAAATGAACATAGGGTAAGTGTGGACACAATAATGTGCGGGACACAGCAATATGACTGGATCAATGATCATTTTGACACCCCATTATCCATCAAACTGAAGTAACCTTTGTTGCCTTTTTCATATGGAATGATTTGAAAAAAAATAAAATCAGATGAAAAATAAAAAATTTCCATATCATATGAAAAAACTGGAACTGTAATGGAACAACAAAATACTTAATTATATCCTTGAACTTGTTGTCTTAAGATGAAGTTCTTAGGACTCAAGCACTAACACTCACATGGTAAATTCTGCTTAAACTGCAAACAAACAAGTTCCAATGTCACTAGAAACTTCAGGTAAGTATTTTGTACTGCTATAGGATGTTTACAGCTAAACTTCTTGATTAAAGAAATTATGGAAATGACAAAGGATCAAGGTCAGTTGTGCACAGTCCATCCTTATTGCTACACAATTGAATTATTTATTTCACCTCTAGGACCAATTTTGAAAAGTTCAAATTTTTATAAACACTGAAACAAATCTTGGAAAAGTATTTATAAAAGCAAAAATCATGTTTCTGAATCTTTGCTGATGGTATATGTATATTGTAAGTTCATAAAATGCTTTGATGAATAAAATAGTTTAAACTTTACAAATCTTAAGAATCCAAAGCAATTTTCTGCTGGATGTTAATGCAGGTATACTTTCCTATTTAACATGTTTAAGAATAGTTTTATTTGTTCCCTATTTCAAGCTTTTGTAGAGTGCAATATTTTACCTTTATTTTGTTGTTGGTTTACATCTTTGTAGTTATTTCAAATCAAAAGAAAGAATTATTCCCCAATACACAGTCCATAATTTAAAGCATGACATAGAGTTTAATAAAATATTATCTGCTCCTGAATTTCTAAATGGAGAACTAACATTGAGGGCTGGCCATCTTCCTTTTTGGCGGGAGTGCTGATGTTTGACCTATGTAATATTGTTTGAAAATTTGTGTCCATTTGATTTATTCTGGTCTGCTTTCATATTTAATGAAAGAAGTATAAAACTTAAAATTTATTTCAACTGTGCCATTAAGTATTTTTCCATGTTAATTTATTCAAGCAAAATCTGTTAATCATTATGTTACATTTTTGCTCCTGTTGAAAGGAACTTTCAGTACAAAAATGGACAATTTTACAATGTGAAACCCCATAGAGAATTTAAAACTTGTCACAGTTTTACACACTGTGTTTTTGCTAATAATTATCAATGCAGTTTGCTTGCACTTTTTGCACTCTACAAAATGAAACCAATTTTATTGAAATACAATGGATATTTTTTGTTTCCAACCTATTTTACCCATAGGTATCTATGTCCTTTAATTTTGGTAATTGTGAAAATGGTTCTATATTGCTTCCAACAAATACCAGTAAAGGAATGGTCTACAATACATACTTCAACCTAAGAGAGGTCTGGGACCAAAATTTCCCAAAAATTTTTGTTGTTGATAAATTGCAAAAATTGAATTGGCGCTGCCTCCTTGGGTCCAATGTATCTGATTTAGCTTATAAAGCTTGGTATGTACATTTGGTTGATGTGCATATAAAATACATGTGTAAATTTGTGTCAACTACTTGTCTAAATGTTGGAACAGTTCTAGCGTTATGTGAGAAACAAATACAACAGCATCTTTCTAGTTTCATATATTTGAAAACCAAGTTCTGGATCAGCCACTTAATTTTCATGTAAAGTCTTCTGCCATTTTCCCCTATATATTAAAGCTTCCTTTCAGATTTGTACAGCCTTAACACATAATATTCAATGAGGGTAGTACAGGGTTATTTTCGTGCAACGTTTTTACCGATTTTTATTTAACGTGTTGTCGTGATAGAGGGTCGTTATATGTCATATTTCGCATGTTTTGATCAAAATGCAACGTGCAAGCCATATTCTAAATTTTTGTTCCTCGTGTTGTGACATTTTATTTCTCGTACGACCGTGCGCAGGACCCCCCTGTACCAGCCTCTTCAATACTTGTTCCATTCGCATTGTGTATTTTTTAATACTTAATTTGGTGATTTTTAATATTTCATGCATATTCAGGAGGAGCGTATATTAATGAATAATGATGAATGAACTCTGCTTTGAACTAGACTGAAATGCTATGCCGAATTTTTAATGTGCTATCTCACCAAAGCAACAGTCCACAGGAAGACATGCCACTTTACCCAGATACATTATTCTGACTCTGGGTGGGACAGTCATTTTCTCTTACTTCTAAATGCTAGGAATCAGCAAATACCAATTTCAATGTCTTTGGTTTGGCCTGGCCTGGGATCCTTTACACCACTCAGGTGGTCTGTGAGGAATTGAAAGTATGTGTGTTAGTAAAGACATATCTAAAAGGCAGGTACAAAAACAGCCAAATATGGCAGAAGACTTTACATCATTACATAAACCAGAAATGTATATATATCAAAACATAATTGCAAGGTTTCCCTATATAACAGTTTCATTTTTTGGAAGTTAAGTACTATAAGAGTCAATTAAGAAAGTTCTGGTCTTCAGATGATGCAAACATAAATGACAAAAACTTGTTGTCCTCCAAACACCTATACAAGTTTGTTTGTAAACAACAAAAAAATACACAACTTGTGAAAACACCTATTAATGCAGCTGAACCATGCATGCTTTGATGTAAATATCAGCAGAATACAACTTGTATATAATTCTGTATGACGATAATTATTTTATGTGGTATTATAATAATTAATTCTATTGGTAATCTTTACGTCAACAGTTAAGATATGGCAGAATGACAGAATTCCTTCACAGGATAATAACTTATAACATTTAAATTTAAAACATGGATTAGAAATGGACCAAAAACTGTAGCATGTGCTCTGGAAAACTGCCATGTATTAGGAAATGACAATAATAAATATTGCCAAAAGATTTAAATATAATATATAGACTTTTATAGAGTTTACTTAACAAATAGGTGTTATCAGATCTGGATATGCCTATTGACCTATTTGGTTTACATCCAATTCATTCTTCTGTGTCCTAAAAAATCCAAAGGCTCCAGAGAGCCTGTAATGCTCATTTGGTATAACTACATGTAAAGCACATAGGTTTTTACAGATGTGGCATCACATTCCTCTGCTAATTTTAGTTTCGTTGTGGTGGCCATCTTGAATTTCCAATCACACAGAAATTATATATAAATTTGGCAGATGACTGTCTATGAAACCAGACATTCCTATATCTTAAATGCAAAAATTTCAGTCAATAAAAAAAAATTCTGACAAGAAGAACAAAGAGTTCTAGATTCAAATAAAAGGAATTCGAAGATACCAAAGGGTCAGACAGAAATCATTAAGTCGGAAGACTGACAAGATCATGACCAACAAAATGAAATGAAAGACAAACATAGAATACACAACACTAAACTGAAAACTAAAGATGGAGTAACACAGTCATGGTGGCAACCTTGAATTTCAAATCTGCAAAACATTCTTTTGTGTATTAAACCGTCCAATGATCATTTAATAACTTGTACAAGCTAAGCAATTTCTGACAAGGTTTTTCAAACATGTCATTCACAATTTGCTCCCCTCCACCAAATCCATGAGAAATATCAATCTGAACAAAAATTATTAGCAGATGACCATCTGGTCAAAATTGGTCTTCATTCACAAGGTGGAGAGAGGATGAAAATGTGACTTTGATGAAAAGTGATGTCAATAACTCACCTGAATAGATCCAAAGGTCCCTTTTTTCATACACTTATGTTATCATAATGCAAGAATTTGATTGAACTATGTTTATGATAATTTTGTAAATTTATGTGGCAGTCTGCCACAGATACCTTAATATCATTATTTTATAGAATATTAAATTTGAAAATAGTGAAAATAAAAAGGCTGGCTATAGTACTTGTAATATTGTTTATTAACACTTTACCTACCAGTGACAGATATAACTGTCAAAACAGTAAGCTCTCAGAGCCCTCCATTCAATTTTCTTTAGTAAGAATTACCATTTAAGCAGGATAAATCGTGGAAGTCAGAATTCTGACTTTGAGACTTTTAAGTTTGGCTGTTTTGAAGCTAAAACTATGGAAATATGAGAAAAAGTTACAAAATCTTGGCTGGAAGAAAATTAAAAATTTCCCTATCAACACTTTATCTACTAAGGAAAATATATCCGTAAAGTCAGTGAGCACCTTTATTTTGTCCCTCATAGGACTCCACACAATTTTCTTTTCCAAGCGTTACCATGTTAGGCAGACCACAATATACATCTGGGACATAAAGGACTACTTTTAAGAACCACTTGGGCCAATAAATGTAAAAAATGTCATTTTTACGAAAGGGTAGGCTAAAAATTTCAGCTGTTGCACTAAAGTAGAGAAAAAAAAATGAAAGTGACAATGAACTAAAGACGAACAAATATAAAATTCAGAAAAGCAAAGGTTTCCAAAAAGGCAGAATAATAAACCAGTTCAAGAAATTAAAAAATCCAAAATTTATCATTTTTGTCACCAATGGCGTTCCATAGAATGTATTATTAAGGAAACAAATGAAGAGGGTGGTACAGGGTTATTTTCGTGCAACGCTTTTACCACTTTTTATTTCACATGTTGTCATCTTAGAGGGACATTATATGTGGTGTTTCGCATAACTTGATCATAAAGCAACATACATTCCAAATTCTAATTTTTCGTTCCTCGTGAAACGACATTTTATTTCTCATACGTCTGTGCGCGGGACCCCCTGTACCACCCTCAATGAAGACCCCAACTTTCCTTTTTGATGAAAATTCTGTGCAGATGCCAGTGGTGGTGTTTCGTACATAATAATAAAATTGGATGTATTTTTTGTTCCCCATTTGCAGTTAACAGTCAGTAAACTTGGGGAAACATCCTAATTTTGTGACAGGTGGGATATTTCCATGCTTTCTGCAACAAGCTGATACCAGACGAAGTACAAGGGTAAACAGTCTCATTTGGCAATCACAAACAAATAAGACTGTTTTGGCAATGACCATAGGTGGTTCATTGAACAGCACTTGTCAAGAAGAATAAGAAAATATATGATGTAAGGAGGTGAGTTTTTGCAATATTTGAATGTTTGATTTGATGACGTAGGTCCTAAAATGTTGTCAGGTTTCCTAAACAACATCCGTGATGTATCTTATGAGCCAAGTTCCTGTTCACTATTCTGAACAGTGTGGAAAAAATTGCATTATTATGAAAAATATGTCTCTAGATATAACAAGAAAAGTTAATCAAATCAAATTCTTAATAAACTTTCAGTCACCAAAATCAATTGCAAAAATTTGACCTTTGCCTAGGCCACCCATGCATCCCTAAGAGGTATGCAAATCTTTTGCAATCAGTGTTTAATAGACCTTACATTAGCCTGTTTTATTGTATAGTTTATAACAGGTTGTCTAAGTCTGCTGCTGTACTGGAAGGATTTTACATACAGTACCACAGACAAAGTAAAATGCTCACATCCCATGTGGAGTATATATTTTATCATCAGACAATAAGATCTGATGCATTTTCTGCACTCTACATCAATTATTTTCTGCCAAAAATAACTGTCAACCTTAATATTTACAAGGAGTGTGGTAAACTGACTGCTGTGCCAATAGCACCACAAAGCAGATAAAGATTATATTCCATTAATAAGCATTGTCACATTATTATGACTGACGGATTTGCCTCCCTTACAATGTATTGTCCCATAGCCATTAAAATGTTAGAACAAAGAAAGACAACTGAATAATGACAGAGACAGGTTGTTATTACTCCAAATCAAATAGAACAGAGTTCCAGTGTTATATCCTCCCGCATAAATATATACTGTATCGAAACAAAAGATTTTTAACTGTTAACATTCCTACATATATTTTTCAACTGGGCCCCATTTTCCGATGTCAAATAAAGCTTCTGTATCAATATCTACCTAGTAACACAAAATAAAATTTCTAGGGCACTTACAAGTAAATTCAACACATTCTAATATTTCAAAGGCTATTACTCTTATAATATTCCAAGCTCTTCCAAGAGGCTATATAAAGTTTCTATAAAAATGTAATCCAAATCCAACAAAAATTAAAGTTTCAACACGGCTTAAGGGCTAGTTGCTTTAAGGGTCCATTTTGGTCCTAAATTCTGAATTTCTTGAATCTTAATTTATTGTTACATAAGATGTCAAAGTCAGCAATTTTATTTCTGTAGTTATGATATATTTAGCGTCAAACTGATATCATAGTTGGCGGTTTTTTTACTAAGTCTAAAGAAATAAGCCTGAAGAGTGGCATTTTTGGGACATTTTTTATGCATAAAGATGCCTTCCAATTCCAGCACCAAAATGACACTTATGTAATAAAAATGCAACATTTCGCTTTTCAGAAGTAGAATAATTTTTTAGTACAAACATGGGACTGAATAAAGGATAGCTGATGTTAATCTGGCATTCCGTTCCATAGATTTCACTACAATATAACTCCAGGTCATAGCAAGTGACTTCTCCTTTGCGATTGATCTCGTAACATCCGCCATATTTGAGAATTGCCTTGACCCAAAGTGACATCATTGTTTACAACCCTATGGCAACAAATCTGACGTTCATATTCTTAAAGTAACAACGACTGAAGTCACATACTACATTTTCCTTTTCCTATTTTCTATCGTTAATGGTGAGAATAAAATATTTCAAATATCTTTAATAATTATTAAAAATATAAGTGATCTATTGGGATACAAAAATCTAAATAAAACACACAAACAAGAATTAATCGTAGGTGGTAATTTAACAGAGATTCCATCTAAATTCATTTGCCCTGATCTGAGTCTATATCTGAGAGGTCCCAAAGGAAGACTGCTTAGGATATTGACCAGGAACCCAGATTACATGTAAGATGATGTATATTATTATACAAATTAAAGTTGTGAGAGAGTAACAGGCTGTAAGATACTTAAAACTCTATCATATGAGGTGGAAAAGTTCAAATGTATCTGTATATTTGAATAACGGTATTTTAGTAACAAGGTTTAGAATCACTTTCATGCATATTTTGATTGTACATTCAGTTACCAGGTAATTGACTAACAAAAATGTAGCTAATTCTGTTTTAAATAACAAAAAAATGTTCTGTGTGCAAATTAATTACAGTGGGTCTCTTTAGTTCTGGATTTCCGAGGTGCATAATCACTGATTTCTTTAAAAAAATAAGTTACTCTTCATAAGTTATTTCATATGCAAAATTATACTTGTGGTTTTGGTTGCATTGATCAAGGAAAATAATCTAAAGTTGACTTAATTTCCAACTCAAATGGCAATCAATTGAGTGTTCCCTGTATTTTGTTCACTGTCTACTTAGTTACTTATAATAATAATAATATTAAGGGCAAATCTCAAGAGAGCAAGGACTACATACAAAAGCAGATTTGGGATTGACACAAATCTGCATAAACAATGTAAAAGAAGCATTACATTCCCTCTTTTCAGCTTTTCTAAGTGGGAAATTTTGCATGACAACATTTTTTGCAGAAAACAAAAAGTTAATTTTGCTACAAATCAAAGTACACAGATAAGACAAAGACATCAAATATATGATATCTTGTTATTCTACTGATGATTTCTAATCAAAATTTGAGCAATTAGTACAACAATTCTTGACTGCTTCTCAATGAATTTTGTATTACTTAAACATTACATTAACAGCAATTTGTGCAATATTTCTGCAAAGAGGGAGATTTTGGGGAGAAATTTGTGAAAGAGGGAGGTTGGTGTCTCACATGGGAGACTTTCTCAAAAAGGGAGATTGACCCAAAAAGAGGAAGTCTCCCTCCTTAAGTGGGAGAATTAACAAGCATGGTAAAAATATATGTTAAATAAATATCACAAAAAATCTAAGTGAAAGTGGAAAATCAAAAATTTCCAAATTGTGCAAAATATTTCAATGTAAGCCGATTTTTCATCGCTCAATGATGGTCTCAAGCTGATAAAAAATGCATTAGTTGGTTAAGACTTGATCTTATTTTGTTAACTTTTTTACCTTGTTTTTCTTCTCACCTCCTTCCAAATGCTTGGTGATGATTTAGGATTTAGGCTTATAACAAAGGGAGTAGATATGGTTCATTTTGTATTACAAATGGCTTGTGATTTAAAAAAATGTTTCTACACATACAATCTTTGTTTATTACAGTCTTTACGTTTTAAAAATTTTTATGTAAAATTAGGTATGTCAATATTTTCCACCTTAATAATTCACAATCACTAACCAAAGCTGTTTTGCAATATATCTACTGATCTGAAAACGGAAAAAAACAGATTTTCAAAAATTCCAGTTGAAGAAGACAGACAAAAATCAGTTCTTTGGTATGTATTGTAAAGTACTAATGTACACTAGTTGTGAAACTTGTAATTAAGTTCCTTGCAGATGAAAATTTTTGTTTCCTCCAGTTAATACAAAGTCATTAAGTCAATAAATTAAATAAAATCGTCCCCATCTCTAAAATTTTCATCATCTACCTACAATACATAATTATTATCAAAGAGCTTAGGAAGAGGTGTGTAGGGGGTTTAATCGCACCCTTTAAATTTTGGCGAAAGGAAACAAGGTGATTTAAATAATTAAATGTGTATTTTTCACTTTATTCAACCTTTATCTGCTTTAAAATTGAAAATTTAAATGTCTAAAAGTTAACTGCACACCATCCTAACAACCCTTTTGAAAATAGTACTACTTTTAGAAAATCCAGACTCTAGAAACTCTTCTCTGGTAACGGAGCTTTGCAATATAAAAATAGGAGATGTGGCATGATTGTCCATGAGACAGCCACCCACCAAATGACAGTAGAATTTAAACTTCTACAAGATTTTTTTATTAATCATTTTGCATTATTGTGACTGACAAGGTCATCCAGTTTGAAATTAAATTTAATATATTTTAACTTATATAAAATAACATAGAGCCAACTTGCCCTTAATGTAAAAAGTGCACAGAGTGATGATTTTTATGTGCCTTGCAAACATTTCATAAAAATCACAAAATCTGCAATTGTTCACAATTTTAATAGGTGAATATTTATATATATAACATCTATCTAAAATTTACACTTACGTTGTATATAATCTAAAAATAATGTTTTTACAGATCAATATTAAAAGATGAACAGGTGAAATAAATAAAATTGACCTGAATATGGATACAGACATGCAATCAAATTCAAAGAGCAAACCTAGGAACTAATGAACAAATCAAACATCAAGATATGGGATCAACTCATTTGGAGCTTTGTGGCATGAGAGTCATAGCAGCTATGTCCTTATCTGACAATTAAAAGTTAAATAATGAACTGTTGATCATTTGGTTGGTTATGCTTATGTGTGTATATTAAATGACAGTATCAATTTAAGAGAGAACAGTCTGCAATATGCTCTGTTCAAAGTTCATTATAAACTTTCATATCATATTGAAACTGTGACAATAAATGCTGAAGACTTTGTTACTATAATTTTTACCATGAGATACAATTCACATGCTTTAAGGGCAGTTTACTGCAGCGATTGCCAGTCCATGATTTGTTCATCATAATTATATAACTTGTAGAGCAATAAAAAGCTATCCACATGTAGAAAGATACAAGATTTAGCAATTAGCCACTGCACATTTATCTTGTAATGGCCATCATGACAATTGCTGATACAGTAATATCAGTGTTCTAGGATCCTATTTCCCGTTACCCGGGGCAAGTGAACTTTGGGTCAGGGAAAGTCAGTTATTTAGTAACACTTTCCCTTGGCAAGTTAAAAATTTCATAGGCTATAATAATTTGTAAAGTTTGGAAAGCAGCAATCGACTGTGGGAAAGTTGATTTTATGTGGAACCTTCCCATGGAAACCTCAAATTCTGAAAAGTCCTAGAACACTGAACAGATGATTTCCCATGTTAAGAAGCTTGAAAATGATGATTCTGTATTCTGAAAATGAGGAGCTTTTCAAGCACAGTGATACGACTACAGTAGGTTGACGTTTAAGGTTGTTACATGTAGATGTATGGAAACAGCAAAATGATGGACAGGGTATTTCATATATCTTTTTATGCCCCGCCTGCAAGGCAGGCCGGGCATATAGTTCTTCGGTCTGTGCGTCCGTCCGTCCGTACGTCCGTCCCAAAAGGTTTAAGGAAGTTTTTCAAGAAG